>BMAO01023690.1:0-30523 GCA_019973975.1 Trichonephila clavata
TAAAAAGAAAAATGGAGATACGGGATTATTTTGTTGTTATTACATTTGTTTAGCACATCTTAGTAAAAATATGCTAAAATTAGAAAAGAAAAAGATATTATTATTACTAAAATGGGGAAAAAATTGGTAAAAATTTAGAAAAAATAACGTAAACGGAGCCAATTCTGTACCAAAAGTTTATGAACAATTCTTCAATTCTGATGTGTTGCTATGTTATTCATTTTCAAAATGACCTTCAGGATAGGATATATTTTAATTGTTACAAAAACTAGAGCTTTTTATCTTTATTAATATATGAAATTGCTTAAAAAAACAGTAATTGTATTCGCATAAGAGACTGCAAATTTTGTAATAAAACAGTGATTGATAAATCTGAAGATTAAAACACTTCTACTATTTTACAAAACGTACACAAAAAATTTCAGTTAATTATTTTCAAAACTTTTTGAGCAATCGCTGGCCTCGTTTGAGTATTTTTTTAAAAAAAAATACATTTCGAGTAAAACGCGTTTTAAAGTATGACATCTTGCTTAAAGTAATGACATCTGCTTTTACTAAAACACTTGTAGTTTTTGTTCTAGTGAACGGAAAATAATAAACTTGGTTTTTATAAAGCTAATAAGATGGCATATAAGATAAAATAATAAAACAATTTGTAAGTTTTTGCAAAATTCACAGTTTTGGTGCAATCGGATACCTTAATGTAATTAACTTTTGTTAAATTCTTTAAGATGATTTTGGTAAATAATATCCGCCAAGATCTCTGCCTTATGCAAAAAGTTTTAAGAGGAAAAAATAGTTTTGACCAAAAAATATTCAGAAGAAAGCCAAATTACATAGAAACAGTTCTTAGATAAATATGAAAGTCTCACAATTGCTGCTAAATTTTTAAGAAATTTGACTATTTTATAATAATACCCGAATTTTCGATTACATATATACTGCAATACATCCATTGAATGATGAAATATTGTTTAAGTTTTGAACGAAATTTACTCAAATTCAATACGAATTATAAGCGAAATTTATTATTGTTACAGTATCAAAAGATTTGTAAATTAATTTCATTACTTAGGAAGCTGGCATTTCAAAAGTAGTCAGGTATAATTTATCGGTCATTATAAAACAACTGCCACATAGTAACCCCATGCAAGTTGAAATAAGTAAACATATTATAACTTAAATTTTTATCCAAAGTATATATGATGAAAAAATAACTCACCTAATAATGTGAATATATCCAAATCAAAAGTCCCTACTAATGGTTTATACTAAATATTGAAATTTTAAGGCTTATAAAATTGTAAATAGAAATATTGGTAACAAGAAGTACAACATGCCACTGGCGCTTACACATTAATTTGAACGCAAATCAATACGTATCGAATATTGTGATAAAACGTTGAAATTTGTATTCAACTCAATAAAAATAAAAAATAAAAAATAAAGAAATTATCGGCTTCAAATCGAATAGGCACGATATTTTCTACGATAAGGAACAGCCTTGTCCTTGGAATTTGTTCATCATTATGGGGCTAAAAATAAACCAAGCCTTTATCACGGTACTGACTAAAAGAAGCAATTACATCCCTATATGTTCATTTAAAAATACAAAAAAGGGGATTTTAAATGCCTTCTACATGAGAAGAGCCATTCGATATATATATATATATATATGGCTAAATCTTTCCTATTATGACGATAGTTATCTTAGGTTTATAACTATTTTTAGTATATTTTTGTAATATATATATATATATATATGGAAGAAATTTATAAAATATATTAAAGAAAATAAAGAACATAACAGGAAATACTTAATAAAAACATGAAGATCAAATCTAATGAAATACAAATAAGAACCTAGCGAGTCAAAAAGCAATTTCAGACTTAGGACCGAATAAGTGGGGATAAACTAGTTTGAAGGCTCCAACCTTCCCCCTTTGCAACTCGGTTGGAAAAACCAAAATAAAATAAATAGAAATTTAAAGTATTAAAATTCCAAGTATAAAAAATTACAAGTATAAAAATCCAAAGTATAAAAAATCTCACAGAAAGTATGAAAGAACAACCGTCTACTATTCAGCAAAAAATTATCCTTAAATATATACATATATATATATATATATAATTTTAAAGTACTATTGAGGTACCTTTTACTATAGAAACACTCAGGTGAGAAATACAGCCAAGGGAAAAGAGCGCGGAATGGGCAACAATCTGATTAAGGTTTCCGACTACGTTCGGAACAGTGATTTAAAAAAAGCGCATAAATGGATAATTCTCATATGTTTAGTATCACTTGGATTTGAATATGTGTATAAAATTGTTTTAAGAATATTATTAGAATAAAAAAATTATTTAGATGCAATATTTTGGCAAAAGATGAACTTAGAATTACCTATTTTCAAAACATTCTCCTTTGATGAAAAATGCTTTTGTAAGAAGAATATTTTGATTATATTTTTGATTATTTTTGCCTAAGAGCCTGAACTAAGATTTTTGAAAAATTCACATTATTTTTAGAGTTGCTACCAATTAAAATAATTTTATCGGTGTTACTTGTTCTTAAAATTTCTCCACTCTGTTGTATTAAAATATGGATAAATCTATTTCTAAGTTATATATCTCAAAACTCTTAGTTTAGACTCTATACAGTGGTTTGACCTATATATAGGCAAAATATTATTATTATAGAAGCATTTTCCATAAAAGGAGAATGTTTAGAAAATAGGTAATTCTACGTTCATTTTTTGCCAAAGTATTGCATTTTAATAATTTTTTACTGTTAATATTCTTAAAACAATTTTATACGTGTATTCTAATCTAAGTGACATCAAATATCATAAACATTATCCATTTATAGGATTTTGCAAAATAACAGTTCCGAACGTAGTCGGGTACAACGTGTAGAATTTTTTTAACTTGAATATTTCTTTCTGGTGAGCTTCATGGTTCGAGATAGCTATATGTTAAAGGCCTTCACTTATTCGATATGTCCATGTATTGAAATTCATTGTAAGTATTGAATATCGCAATTTAATTAAAACACACATTTCTAAAGTAAGAATGGGGTAAAGGTTAGTACTAACGATATGCATCTCCTGTTTTAGAGTTTTTCTCCATTCGATAGGGAAATAAATCAATAACGGAAAAGGTAACTTTTAAAATTGAAAAATATTGCAGTGTCAGTTATTTGATCAATTAAAATTCGTTTATATTTCGATGCATTAAATTTGATGAATGTTTTAATTGTACAGGGCGTCCGGGCTTAAAGTATCCAAAAGTTATAGCTTATTATTACGGAACTACCCATCAGAGTGAAATAAACTGTTCATCGTGGATTGGAAAAACATCAGAGAATTTTTCAGTCTAGTTCAATCGGCCGCATTTGCGCGCATTATTCGGCAATCGCAGACGATGTACTTGTTACACTAATTTCATTAGTAAAGATGTGCACGCAAAGCAAAAGTTAGAGTGCGTACTTTGGTTAACGGAATTTAAATCAGTCGCGCGTGTACAGCGACGTGTTCGAACAGAGTGAAATGTCGATCTTCCGACTTCAAAATCTATCCACCAATGGGGAAGAATTTTAAAGGAGACGGGAACTTTGATATTTCAAACTGGCAAGTATCCTTAAGTTTTCGTGATAAAGGACACTGTGGATCGTGTGTCGGATTCATTTTGTAGGAATCCTGATTAGGCTATTAGGCAAGCCAATAACGACATTCCACTATGTTCGAACACATCCCTGTAAACGCGTGACTCATTTAAATTCCGTTAACTAAAGTATACACTGAACCTTTTGATGTGACATCCTCATCTTTAATAATGAAATCAGTGTGACGAGTTTTATCGTCTACGATTGTCGAATAATGCGAGCACGTGCGGCCGATCGAACTAGACACAAAAACTCTCGGAGGGTTTCCAATCCACGAAGGAGAAGTTTATAACATTCTGATGGGTCATTCCGTTATAATAAGCCATAACCTTTAGATACTTTAAGCCCGGACACCCTGTACTTCAACGAAAAAAAGTCGCTGCCCAACAATCACCACGTATGTTTAACTAAAGTTTCCTTCGGAGATAAAACGCACTAAGCTTCATTCAAACATTCAAATTTGATAGAAACTTTTAAGAATCAAGTTTGAAATTTATGAGCTTAATCACAACAGTTTCCTGAGATTTTGTTTTGAGTAATTGAGTGATCAGAATTAAATTTTGGAGTTTTTCTATGTTGCTAATAATTGCATCATATGCAACAAACTTTCAAAAGGGTGAAATGAGAGTGATACACATTACGAACTTTGTTACACATCCGCAAACAGGTTAATTCGCTTTTTTTAATAACATTTTTCATTCATGCTGTGATTCACGAGTTTCGAAGTTTAGTAATAATAGCCTACTAAATTTTACGAGTTGATCATTATCGTATCAATAATCTTGGAAAAGCTTTCGTTAGTCTCATTGAAACTTCTAAAACTCATCCACAACTATAATTTTCTCGATTCCGCCCTCGATCCTATTTTTATCCACCCCGGTGTTTTGTTTATCACGAAATTGTGTGATTAGTTCGCTAAGCTACCCATCTTTATTAGTTCTAAAACGAGAGAGATCATTATAAGTGACATTAGTTAGCTGTTATTGGTAGTTACGAATCAGTAATTAGTTTTGGCAATTCTACTAACTATACAATAGTTAGAGCCAATAGGTAATTGAGCCATTTGTGTGTATAATTTCCCCACTTGATTCTTAACTGATAACGGTGAGAGTGCTAGCTGCGCTTTAGAATGATTCAAATGCAAGGCTTAACAGGTATTTTTTTGTAACTCTTTGGAATAAAAAGGAAATTGTAAATGCAAAAAGATTTGATTATTGCAAAGAATGAATGTATCCGAAAGGAAGGAATAGTGTTCGGAAATGTAGTTAATGATTATTTAATGATTACAGATTCCTTTCGAAAGTAGAAGATAATCCGAATGTGTGTTAGAGCACAAGTACGTAGTTCAGCAAATCATTTGAATAATTTTAAAATGTTCTTAAAATCTCTTTTGAAAAGCCAGATTTTACATGAATTTACTCGTAAAACTTTAAAATTAATCTTTTTTTTTTGCTCCTTCCGAAAAAACGCCCTTTTTTACTCAGTTTCCATTGTTTCGACTTTGAAAAATACTCTTGGCGCAGTTTTAGCGTGGGATGAAAAAATCTTTGTCAAGAGATGGGCTTTAATAGAAATTTACCACATTTGTGAATAGCTTAAATTTATTCAATCACACATTTTTCAAAGTTTTAAAAATAGGATTTGTTTCAACACGCAAAGATATTTTTCGTTTTACTTATATCTTTATTCCCTAGATATATATTAAAGAGTAATGGTTGATCCCACCGCGACAAAATATATTTTTAACTTTCTAATTCAAATTTAGATATGTGTTGTAGTGTATATTTATGCGCAACTTATCTTTCAAGCATTTGATGTTTGATGGTAAAATAAATGAGGATTATTTGAAACTATAGAAACTTTACCAGAGTGTAGACTTCTGCTGCAAGCTGAAGTCATTACTGTCTTTCGCAAATTTACACTGAAATTGAACCTTGGGCATTATATATCTGTTAGCGATCTGACTTCGGATGTTAGCTTAGAATATAGTGAAATCCAGTCATATTACTAGAATAGAGCTAAGGATTAGATAGTGTCTGGTTTGAAAGTCAGACGAAAGAAGGAAACGGCTTTTAATTGTCAAACGTTTTGCGGAAGCCATTATAATCCGTTTCTACGTGATACTTTTAAGAAAAAGACTCCTCAAAGGTTCATCTTAGTATTGGATGCTGTTATTTGATGCGGTTATACTGTGAGCAAACCGTTATCCCATTGGGATGCTTGCCTTTCTCTAGAGGAAATTCGGAGTGTTGATATATTTCAGCTTTCACCTATTGGCTATATACCTGAAACCGATCTTGAAACACTTCTCTTTTGACAAGCGTGACAAAAAAAATTGACCTATGCACCCCCCCCCCCGAGAATTTGGCAACTGTGTGCGGTATATTATTACCTCTTCTCAAAGACTATTCACAGAATTTTTCTCTAAGAAAAGTTAACTTATAATCAGGGGTGAGCTACCACCGTATCGATGATACGGGGCCACCAAGCTACTGAGAGGCCCCAACATGCGTAACTACAGTCCAGCTGACAGCGTTCTCATATCTAATAAAGAACCATCGAAGGAATTTTGATACAGGGTTCACTCAGAACTAGCTACGCTAATGCTTATAATTTTTTCTTGAACAAGGATTGAAATTAAGAAAAGATGACAAAATATGTAGCTGGACCGATTGATTTCAACAAAACAATAACTAGTAACAGGAAAGGCGAGAACTTTAAAAATATGATAACTCTCCTTAATTCAAACTGTCTTCGGAAAGGTTTGAAAATAGGTAAAAGCAACAACTGCACTTTCTCTTGAACAGTGCGAAAAGTACTTGAATTCTTCAATGAGTAGGATTATTTTGAACTCGTTAATGAGAACACTTTTTATGTTAGTAACATCCGCTTGTATATTATATAAACCAATCAAGTTTTGTTATCTGAGTTACGATAATTACAAATATACCATTTGCAATATTCCTGTTTTTAAAAAAACTTTTAACAAAAAATGGGAATCAGTTTTGTACTGACAAAAATTCCATATACTATCATATCCATCCACCGAATGCATATGATTTAAAAATATGACTTTTTCTTATTTCTGATTTCAGCAATTTTAGATTAAGAATTTTCTTTAGAATAAACTTAATAGTGGAAAAGTCGCTATATTAAAACACGAAACCTGTGAAATGATTTTTGAATTTACTAGGCTCAAACCGAAAATGTACAATTAAATCTACAGTGAATGTAGTAATAAGAAAACTGCTTAGAGTGTGCGTAAAAGTGCTATGAAAATTTTAGTGCATATAACCTATTGAAATCTTAAGTAAAATGAAAAGTATTCTGAAACGAGCGCAATACTCAATGAAATAAAAGAAAGTCTCGAAACAAATGTTAAAAATAAAAATTCCTTACACGTTTATTATTGCAAAAAATAAGTTTGTAATGGCTCTGACATTTTTAAATATAATCTGTTTCCTTCATGTATATTTTTTAAAATCATTTATGTTCTCTGAATAAATCTCTTGCATATTACACTGTGCTTTTTTCAAAATATGTAGCTCTTAATTTTTTTTATAGATGTAATTCTTGTATATATGCTGTGCGTCGCCAAACGACCCAGAGACAGTTTGTTCCTCTTTTTCCCAGATGAGTATTCCTGACTTTTTTTTACAACAATGTGACCATTGTTCATAATCAGGTAAAGATTTTTTTCATCCCATCTCCCAAAGTCCTCGAGTAATCAAATAGTGCGATGTTATTATTCACTCACTCACTCACACACTTATCTCCCTATTATAACGGGAACATCTAAAGTTTTTTTCACACGAATCAACATGTGTTGCACACAAAAGAAGAAAATAGGCAATCGGAGACTAGTTTTTAATAGGTATTGCCTGTGTTTGCTTTCCATGTACTCTGACACTCCCTGCTGTGAGCATCTCGAAATCTACATTCTCTTCACTACTAGTTGACTTAACTAAAACAATATTGTAGAAGCTACGCTCTTCACGCGCAGCTACTTGTAGATCAAAAATGGAGAAAGAGAAAAAGCTTTTTATTACTTCTTCGTAATAAAACGTTGTGATGATGAGTCAGAAACTTCTTTTTCAGTCGACTTTGTGTCCTTGTGTGAAAGGAATTCTTTCCTCTTTTCACTCAAGAGGATTGGTAATGGAAAATGAGATTTGTGCTACAAAGTTGCCTCGTGTGAAACTGACCTAAATATACAACAGAAGAAAATTGACATACAGTAATAACTCGGCTTACGCAAGCCCGGAGTTACGTGATTTTCAAATCTGGCTGATTCGTCTTAAGTTTGAGCGTTACCCAACTCGATAGGCTGATGAAATTGGTCATGTGATTGAAGAAGTTGTCGATCTTGGAAGGCAAATAAATTTAGAAGTGGGTAGTGATGACTTTCAAGAATTGCTGGATTTCCACAATCAGGATCAGATAATTGATGAGCTCATGGAAATGGATGAGCATGAGCAAAATTTAAAGAAGTCTTTTAGACCTATTTCAATCAGAAGATTAAATAACGGTTGGGTGGCCTCAGTTTAATTGAAAAAGGGAAGTAAATTTTAAAACTTACGTACTCCAACGAAGATTGTATTTTTGCAACAAAACAAGAAATACAAAATATTAGCAAGCTACGAGGAAATTTTGTGGGAGAAAAAAAACTCCTCTTAGATTTTTTATGAAACCTTTTGCTCACTAAAATAATTTTGGTTCGTAATTTTGTGTTTGCGTTACCTAAGATTTTATTAAACATATTTCTGTTTCAGAATTATTATTTTCTTTCGTGTGCCTATCCAACTAAAAATAATTTATATGTATTTATATGCGAAATTGTGCACCGACTTCCACGAATTCCATTTACGCGGATATCACTCAGTCTCACCTGCCGTATAAATTGTGGGTATTACTGTACTAGACATCCTCACTCTACTAATTCCTCAGTGGAAAAATGGAGGGGGCTGAAATATTTCTTCATCTTAAAAGAATTTCGTGTTAAAGAATATTGCAAAACAGATACATGTATTCAACCAAATTAAGTTTATTAGAGTATATTTTATTTATATAGATATGAATACATGCATGTTTTTAATAAAAATCAATGAAACAAAACATTCACAAGAACCTAATGAAATTTAATACAAAATGTTTAAGTTTTTTGAAAAATAAAGGCGTTCTTTTGAGTTTTTGGAAAGTAATCTAAATTTTTTTTCGGCATTGTCTTTTTGATCATCAAATTGCCAAGAAATTGTCCGATGTCGTCCATTTTGTTATCCATTTCACCATTAGAATGTGCGTCTAAATAACTACGCAAACTTTTTATGATGTTCCTAATCTCGAATAACGTGGGAACATAAGCTGCAATCAATGGAATTTTTTGAGCTTTAAACCTACTCCCAAATGTCTTTGCTATTTTATTGTAGTTGTGCATAAATCATCATTCTCTACTGGAACGAATTCTTCTTATGATATACTAGGACAGTCTAATAACACAGAAACTTTCTCAAGCTTCAACTGACGTTTTCCTTATTATGTTGATTCCCAAAAGAGAAATATTTTCGTAGGAAGCGATTTTCATTTCTTGTTAAGAGAAAAAAGGCATAAACATAGTAATTTGTCGGGACCGTTGTAATATTTCGTTTTAACCAATATTTCGTTTTAAGTGTTTTCGCGTTAAATGTTTTTCACTGGATCCCCCTTCCTATGAGTTCTGTATACTAGTAGAAATATTTTACCTTCAAGTTTATTTACCACTGCTTTATTACAAAATTTACAGTCCCTTATGTGAATATAAACACTGTTTTTTAAGCAATTTCATATAATAACTAATGTAAAGTGCTCTAGTAAAAATTAAAAAAATCTCTTATCATGAAGGACATTTAAAAATGAATAGCAAAGCAACACATCAAAATTGAAAATTTGTTCATAAAATTTTTGCACAGAATGGACCCCGTTTATGTAACTCTTGGTAACTTTTTACCAATTTTTTCCCATTTAAGTAATATTAACTTCTTTTTCTCTTCTTAATTTTGCATATTTTTTTAAATGTACTAAATGAATCTAAAAACCATAAAAAAGTTCCCTTACTTACATTTAAAAAAAAATTGTCGCAAGTATTCGGATACCCTAATTGAATAAAAAAAACTATTGCAAATATTTTTTTGTAATCATTTCGTGTCAAATCTAATGGTTTCTCCTTCCATAATGCACGCGCGTTCGGTTCCCCTCGAGAACCACATTTATCCACGATATCTGCACCCAACCAACATGTGGAATAGGTATCGAAAAAAGTGTGTGTGTGTTGTTGAAATACTAAATATTTTATATTCTTACAAGATGAACATTGTTCTTGTGTATTTTATCAGAATAGTTTAATTTAAATGACGTTCTGAAACGAATTTTTAGATTTAATTTTCAACACAGTCATTGTTCGAAAAATGTTTTATTTGTAAAATTATCATATAACACTTTAAAAAAAACAACTTGTTATCATAGTAAAAATAAAAGCTCTAGGTAATGTTAATACTTTTAGCACATCACTGTCTTTGAATATTTTTTTCTCTTCATATTTGGGCAAATATACGAGGGTAATTCGGAAACTAACCACTGTTTGGGCGTGGCAGTTAAAGTATGGTTCGGATCGCCTTCTATCAAATGTACGATCAATTTCTGTTCAGTAAGCTTCCAGTCGGCGAATGAGAGTGTCATAGGGCCAAGAGTTTGCTAGTTATAACGTGACAAAATGTGTGCCGTTATAGAAAATCCCGCAAAATGCGAGGTGCGAGGAGTGATAAGATTTCCTTGGGGGGCAAAACACTGTCAGCAACGCATATTCATCGTGAATTGTGTGTCGTATACAGGCCAAACTTTCTGTGTAAAGGTATAGTGCTTAAATGGATACGCTTTTTCAAGGACGGAAGAACAAACATCCATGAGGAATCACTAAGTGAAACGCTGTCTGTAGTGAGTGCTGATCTCATCCGATTACCACCTAATCACTGCAATGAAGAAGTGGCTTGGGGGCACAGCATTTCGCTGACTAAGAGGAACTTAAAAACGTTGTGACACATTGGCTTTTACTGGTTTAATTGGCCGTTTTTTATACAGAAGGAATTGCTAAATTGGTAAAACGGTACAAGTTCTTGAAAAATGGGGAGACTATGTTGAAAAATAGATGAGAGTTGTACCTTTGATATGTAACCCCCTTCCTCTTTGTCCTAGTTTGTTTTTTTTTACAGCGATTCGGAGATTACTTTCGGAATTGCCATCGCATATATAGCCTTCTTGATTGCGATAACTACTTCCTAGTCTCGTAATACTCCATGATAAATTTCACAGTTATTTTTATATTCAATAAATCATTTAATATGTAACACTTATTCCTATGAGAAAGCGACACATTCTACCAAATACCTTTCTTCAAGCTTAAAAGGAAAAGTCCCGATCATTTTAAATAAAACTTAACGAATGTATACAAAAATCAATATAATATATATATGTCTGAGTGCTTTTTATTGAAAACGAGATGTCCATCACTTCAAGTTCTGATCGTGTTGTCATAAACTAAGGTCTCCGTACATCGCAAGGTTTTTTTAATTGAAAAATATAAATAATTATAGAAAATTGTAGTCTCGACTCATCGGAGGAGACATTATAAGCACAATTTCAAGGGAAGCAAGTTCTGATCACCATCGAAAATTTATCGTAAATTTTGTCAATTCCCTTGGTAATACAGTCTCTGTTGTTATAACTGGTACAATCTCCACCATATTCTTGTGGTAGGAGCTCTTTGGGAATATATTTGTGTAATTCTTCCTTATTATCGCCATGGAAGAAAATCTAGAAAGAAAGAGAAAGAAAAGCAGTTTAGCCATTTTTATTTGATCTAGCACATATCTTGATAAGTTTTTATAAAAACTATGGCTATAACAAGATCGAAACAATAGAGTTTTTGTTACTTAAATATAAAATCGTTCACTTTTAGTGAAGTAAAAGCCGTTAAATCTGGTTGTAATTTTTATATATAAGGGTAAACGTGTTGTCTTGGTGCTTTGTTTCTAAAAACGTCTTCAAAAAATTCGATTCCCTTACGCTGTTTCAATTGTAACATTTAACCTTGAAATGTAATTCGGTCAAATAAAACATGAACTGTGTTAATTGAAATTTTGGATGTAAAAGTTAACCTATTTTAGAAGAAAAATATTTTTGTCACACAGCAATGTAAATGCTGGGTGAAAAGTTATCATCGGAAGATACAGCTACATACGACCTGTAAAATAGTAGGACACGAATTTTTAAAGATAAATAATTTTTTTTTATCATTAGTGAAAAAATTGTTTTATAAACATTATGTTTTGATTGAATGAGCATTATAATTGTTGAAATAAGTGGTTGTGTAGTCTTTAACAATTTTTTTCACCGGTTTTTATTTTCCAAATTGAAACGCTTGTATAAAATTATTGTACACTTTGGTATAGACATGTCAGACTCATATGATATTACAGGCCACATGATATTTTATATTATATGTTAGCCGTATGCCTCAAAAAATAACAAGATATGATTTTTAGAATAATTATATTATGATTTTATTTTACTTAATATCAAGCTCATTGTTTCGCATATTATACATAATATAGTCGTTTTATATTTCATATGTTATCTTTCTTAATTTAAACTCTTAAATATTTTATATATTTTCTACAAATAACAAAAATAAAAGCTATGATAAATACAGTTTAATATTACTTTTTAGAAGATATTCGACATCGTTTTTCCCAAAGCGTGGCATCACAATTCGGGTGAACAACTTAAGCTGATGCAATTTTTAAAATTAAGGATAAATGTTGATTTGTGTGTTAATCTCCGGTTTTCTGAAATTTTGTTATTTTTCATTAAAAAGCTTTTGCTTGCATTAATAAGTGCTTCCGAACATAGCTACTATCCACGTAACAAACTATAAGATTTTAGAAAACCGATATTATACAAATATTTATGAAAATCTGGAACTCAACCTCCAATATATTTTTGCTTCAGCAAAGAAAACACATTGGATTTAAATTATTTCCATTTGTAAGTTTTCATCAACCATTTCAATGCCAATATATAGAGATGAAGTTAAAAAACGAAATTGTAATTCGCAGCTCTTAAAATCAGAAAATCTTCAACCACGCGAGAACGAATTTCTTTTCAAACAATTTAATTTGGTGAGCATATTTTATGAATTTTAATTTAGATCATTTAATCAACAGATGTAAGTCTGAATGTGTTAATATTATCAAATAGCATAGTTACAACAGGATTGTTTCTTTGAAGTTTAAGATTAAGTTGAATATTAGCCGGTTGGGCGGCGTGGTTTTTTGTCGCTGGCCTACTGCACCCAAGGTTGCGGGTTCGACCCCGGCCCAAGTCGGTGGATTTTCGTGATGCAGAAAATCGACAGCGGCAATGTCGTATGATTATACGGCATGTAAAAGATCCCTATAGTGTCTGTTTGGCTTGGGTGCTCTTGGCAAAATTAAATCCTGGTACAAGTTCGCATCGTCAAAGCTCAAGTGTCTCCCTCTGTGGAGGAAACTGGGTGTCAAAATTACCTGCGGTGATTGGTATCCGCCTATAAGGCGCCGCACTAAAAAGGGATACCAGCTCTTGGGGATGTACTAGGTCTGCAATATTAAAAATGCCAATCCGTAGACCATTGGATTAAAAAAAAGTTGAATAAGATGACCTATAATATCAATTGAGAAAGCCAGGTCCTTCATCCAAGTCCATATTTTAATACAGCAGGTTAATGATTTTTTTTGTTTCCAAGATTGGTGAATTTTGGTGACTATTTTTAAAATAAGTCCCATGCTTAAAATATTAGTGCTCAGTACTTGTTGTTAAATAGTGCAATGAAAAGGCTCAAAATTATTATTACCACGCTGTTTGCATGTTTCTTTTAATCTTGCGACAACTCCTTTAGTAATACCGGCCATGGTAGTCGCAAGGTAGTAACTTTTACAATGGTAACACATATTTCTTCAAAACTTTCAAAAGTGTTTCCGAAGTAGTAACTCTAGTGGCTGTAGTACGCATAGAAGTGATTTTTTTTAAAAAAAGTTCTTCACTTATTTCTAAATTTACATCGCATCAACGAATAAAAACGACCATTTGAGTGATATTTTGCATACTTACACTTTAATCAGTTCTAATATAGTAGGCTTGGAAATGTTTTTGAATTATGCTGATATCTCAAATTCTGGGTTATTTCATGAACTCTACCAGATTGAGAGTTACGCAGTTTTGACTTAAACTTGACCTTAAAGTTTTTTTTGTCGGGACTGGACATAATACTTCAGCCGATTTAATTAAGCATTCACTAATAAATTCATCTTCAGTAAGTGGTTTCGATCTATTTACTGATAAATGTGATAATATATACAGTAGAACGTCGTTTATCCGAACGTTTACTATCCTGAGCGTCAAATATCCGGACCAAAGTCCGGATACTTTTTCGAACAATGCAATGCTCAACAGTTGTTTTGCGTGAGGCCAAAGGTGACGGGAAAACCAAGGTGAGGGATATTTGGCGAATTTCAGTTGTGTGATTTGGCAAACATCTGCGCGGAATATTAGGTCGGTTTGTTTCCAAGTGAGCAAATGTATACGTGCTATTTTGCTGAGTTTTGTTGATGTAGAAACCTGGATGGCATTCGATGCAGAAGACTGTGGATTTCAAATTAAATGATGACGAGATTGTGACTTTCGTGCGCGAGGAATCCGAAACCTGTCGACGATGAAACGGATGTAGACGCGGACAACAGCAACAACAACGAAAGTAGCAAGGGTCCATCAAATACTGACGCGTTTTTTGCGTTTGAGACAGCTATGGAGTGGGACGAACAACAATCAGAGTGCTGTCCTGCTCTACTGCTGCTGAACAGAATCAGAGACCTTGCAGTGAAAAAACGAAGGTGTACAATGGTACAGCGAAAAAGAAGTGATTATTTTATACAATGAAAGTAAAATTGCGACATTTTGCACCTATTTGGCTTTTACTTCAAGCACGTTTCCCGCATGTGATGATTTTCAACATTTGCATAGTGTCCAATATCCATAGTGCATGGATAACATTCGGTTTTCGGTTATCCGAACAATCGCGTATCCGAATGGTGTCCGGTCCCAATGGATTCGGACAAACGACGTTCTACTGTAGTTTTCTTTTACAGCAAAGGTATTGTCTTCAACAAATTTAGCAAATACACTTTGTTGTTTTTGAAGATTAGACTTCACACACAATTCCTACAATTTGTCTTCAAGAAAATATTGCAAGGTATTGATCACAGTGAAGATTATATTCCTCAGTATAGAAGTAGAAAGAGAAATAACATTGCTCAGTGAGATGAATCGTGGTCTTATCTAAACAGAATAATATGCACAAATGCATTTAAGAATTTAATAAAAATAAATTCATCATTAAAATCAAATAAAAATATAAATAAACAAAACATATGTAATATTTTAATAAAAATGCTATTTTTATTATAAAATAGGATTTCTTTTAAAGCAAGAATATAAATGCATATAACATATAAATTTTTTTTAAATTTAAAAAAAATCACCTCAAATATATATATATACTCAACCACAGACTAGTTTTCCTTCATAGTCAGGGATCAAACACACAACCAATCTTCCTCCTGTTGTTTGCCAAAATTGAATAAAATTCTTAAGATTTTATTTCGAAAGGGAGACGTGGTAATTTGAACTTTGAATTGAGATATATATGTGATTCTAATTAAATATACCAAAAAAGAAGTAAAATAAAATGCTTCTTTCCTGCAAACAGTTCACCGTTCTTAGAAGTTTTTTTTTATTCTTCAATGGGGCTTGCGTATTGGTATTTTAAACCTTTGCAGACCTAGTACATTCCCCCCCCTACACACAGACACAGGAGCTGGTCTCACGTTTTAGAGCGCTGCGCCATATAGTCGATACCAATTACAGCAAGCAATTTTGACGGCCAGTTTTCTCCACAGAGGGAGGCACCTGAGCTCCTTTGCGATGCAAACCAGTACTAGGATTTAATTTTGCCGAGAGCACCCTAGCCAAACAGACACTCTAGGGATCTTTTACATGCCGCATAATCATACGACATGGACGCTGTCGATTTTCTGCATCAGGAAAATCCACCGACTTGGGCCGGGGTCGAACCCGCAACCTTGGGTGCAAAAGGCCAGTGACAAACCAACCACGCCACCCATTCGTTCTTAGAAGTTGTGAATAAGATTTTCATTAGACATATCGCGAAGAAAACTGATCCTTTCAAAGGAAGCCGTTAACAAAAGATAATTCCATAAAAGTCACATGATTTTATTTTCCCTTGGCTAAACTTTTGGATAGTTGAAGTTCGATTTGATATAGCTTGATTAGTAAGTAAAAGTAAATATATGTGATTTTGATTAATTATACCAAAAAAGTAATATAAAATTTTTTTAAGTCAATTCCAACATAGGTCAACAAAGAAAATTTTAATTTAGAAACTTTTTATTAAATAATTACAATTATATAAATAAGTATATACGTATGACAGAATCACAATATTAAATAGCAAAACACCTTTTAAATTAACATTAAAAACTTTTTAACCACATTAAATTTGTAATTACATTTTTTAATAAAAGTTGAAAATAGTAGAAAAGAATTCATAGCTTAAAACCAGCGTAAAAGGAATGTGACGTCTAACTAGCATATGATTTTTCAGGTTAAGTTAAATCTTCAACACAAATTCAACAAAACCTGTTTTATCCTATGGTACTGCCATCTAGAAGAATAATATCGACTGAAATATATCTCTGAAAATATAATTAATAAATTAAAATTATAAATTAATTAATCAATATTTGAAAAACCGTATTAGCATCAAGTGTCATCCACTGCAAATTTAAAGAAAAGTATTTGAACTTGAGTGGATTCATCAAAAGTACTTCATTAATGATTGAAAATTTAAACAAGATATATAAAAATATATATAAGCAGAGTGTGAACTAATAATAGGACTTGAAAAAAAAAGTAAAATAGTGCTTTTTTCCTGCAAACAGTTAATCGTTCTTAGAAGTAGAGTTTGAAATTAGATTTGCAGGAAACTCCTTTCAAAGGAAGCCGTTAACAAAAAAAAAAAAAAAATGATGCCATAAAAGTCATACGATTGTATTTTCCTTTATCCATACAGAATTATTTTGCGTGCAGATGCTAATAACTGATGTGTATAAATAAATAATAAATACTGAAATGCGTGTCGGTTCCTGCTTTCCTCTAATCCCCCTTGTCTACTCACGGACCCGGCTAGATGTGTGGGAAAAACTGAATAATCAGTCGACATGATTCACTTTAATTATTTTATTGACACAAAATATCAAGCAAGCACTATAATAATTTAATTAAGAAGGTTGATCATTATGCAACGCGCGTAGGTGAGACCCGTTAGCCTGGGGATACTATTAGGGACCCTCAACTGATTCCACGATAACCCATACAAGCTCAATTTCAACTCCATCGCGCTCTAATAAGTTATATATATATCCGTTAACTTCTATTTAAATAAGGCTCACGATACTTGTACTCTTGTGAAGTTCTACTGTTGAGGCCTTGAACGGTAATCTTTAACTGGATTCGATCACCTCCGAGTGACCCCCTCTTGGAATTCTTCAATTGATACTTTTATAAACTTAAATTTGCACTTAATATATTCACGATCTTCCACTCACCAACTAACTCTCAAAATTCGGAAGACAGAATTTATATAATATACTTAATTTGCATAATCCCGTTTTCTTACCTTCGGTGAAAGTTGGTTGGAAAAAATGTTTCCCCAGAAGAGTCCCCAGGGTGTTAGTAATAGACACGTATAGATTCGTCACAATACAAATGATTGTGCTTTGATGTTGGAAATGAACAGAATAGAAAATGATAGAATGCAGCGATTCTACAGGGTAGGGCAAATAAAAATGACACCGGAGAACAGAGTTCCAGCTTACAAAGAAACATGGCAAAGGTAATGAGGTAGCTTGCTAAACTGCTAAAAGCAGATGTGGAAGATGAATATCTTTCATTTCTTGGATATTTTAGGCCCAGTGCCGATTTAAGCTCATTTCGGTTCTTGGACGTAGAAGATCAACAGGCCCTCTTGGCACGAAATTTATAACCAGAAAATCTGGTTAAGTCCATCTTATCCGCGCCCCTGGGCTTTTGCCCCAAGAGTCCAATACATAAACCGGTACCGTTTGGGCTCTTGTTAGCAAGTTGCGAAATGTAGATAAAGCTGTATTGCTAGAATCACTGCAATCTCATCAGAAATGATCTGCTGCAATTCTTGAAGACAATGAAGGTTGCTGCGATACAATTAAAACATGACGGTTCTCCACAAAAAATAATCGCAGAATGAGAGGTCAGGTAATCTGGATGGCCAGCAAAGGAACGAGATCAGACTGTGACCTCTTCTAACAAATCTGTCAGTAATAGAAATTATGTAAATGTTTTCCAAGGTTCGATGAGATGTATGGGCAGTTGCATAATTCTGTTGGAACCAACTATAGATCTTTTCCCTCTAAGTTAATGTTACCACAAATGGATTGCCACTGGTCAGCTCACATTGACACAGCCCGCACTAAGATCTGAATCGCTTTCCACCACTTGGTATGAGCGTCACACTCACATCCAATCATATCCACTCGGCCAGGCCACTTATATTTTTAACACTCTGTATTTTAACTTTACTTAACTACCACAACCAATGCTTACAAATAATGAGCAAACAACGTAAATAAATACACCAAAGAATACAAGTTTGATAAAATTATGAGTTGATACTTACTCTGTTTTTTATTTTTTCCGAAAGAAGAGGCCTTAAAAGTTTCCAAGTGTACCGTACGGCGATCGGTTCATTGACGACATGGATGCTTTTAAAGCGAACAGGTAGAGAGTTCTGACCCATACAAAAGAAAAAAATTGATCTCGTTGTGTATAGAAAAACATTCAACGACGTAAAAATATAAAAAAGTAGGAATTAGAAAAAAATAAAACTTACCCTTAAGGCTTTAGCTAATAATGAAAGATATCTGGGAATGATATAGCTAATTTGCTTCAGTGAACGATTTTCACAGTCGTAAATTACACGGACTCCACATATTTGATTCGCAGGATAATTTTCTAGGGAGAAAATGAGAGCTGTCCCTGTACAAAATAAAACTTTGACATTGACGTCTTGTGGATCCCAATGTTCTATAATTATAAAAAAATTTAAATAAAAGTGAGTTCGTTTGTATAACAAATGATTATGTTTTTGACGGAAACAAATAAGGGACGTTACTTATAAATTTGAAATATAATATTTGATCTCATACACTGATTCACATAAAATAAAATGACTTGCAAAAATTCAGCATTCAGCACAATGCTTCCCATTCATCTCAGACTCATAAAGCGGCTGCCAAATGATAGCTTAAAGAATCGCGAAAATATTTCCCCTGAAATCACAATAATCCCAAATAGCAAAGCATATCTTCGCAAAAGCACTTTCATAGGACATTATTCTGATAGCCCAATAATCAGAAGCTTCAAGCCTCTTCACTGCACTAGAAAGCCGAAATAATTGTGAAGATGCACCTTGACTAATCCTTCAAAGAAAGCAGACGCATCCTTTTATTGCATCTTCTTAAGTCTTCCCCTTGTAGTGTTTATATATGTGTTATTTTTAAACACTATATGTAGAAGTGTAATCGAATATCTTAGTTTAATTATCTGCCTCAGACTTTTACATTTCTTTAATTGAGAACAATTATAAAGCCCGTGCAATTGTGTGTGAAATAATTGTGTGAATACAATTATTTTAAAAAGGTGCAATCCTCCGATATTCTTCACTTCCTAAATGCAGTCCTCGATCCAAAACAATCGCTCACCCCTGGTGTAGAACTTTGGACTTGGAAAGATTAAATTAAATGTGGTAAATTCGGGATTGGGTTTAATGATGTCTCTGTAGGTTTAAGAAAGGTTTAAAACCAGTTTGCCAGCGAAGGTGATAAATACCTACAACGATCGGAGGAATTTATACTAAGTAAGAGTTATTACTTACTTATTTTGATATTTACTAGTAGACAACCATCGTTATCCCTGAAAGGAAGAATATTAATGAAATCGGACCTTGCAAATTCATACATTTTTTCCTTGTCTATCTTATCATAGAATTCAGGATGAGAAGTAATTAGATAAAAATAATTGCGAATTAGTTCCGTAGCCTTGTCCACATCGTATTTTCTAGCTCTCAGAAATTGAATCAGGTATGCATCATCAGTAGGCAACTTCAGTTTTTCATCATCTGCAAAGAAATGATTCCATTTTGGATAACTTAAAAAAAACTTCAGGCATCAACACATTTCAAAACTTTTAGCATAGCTCATTAAAATTAACATATTTTTAACAGATAATTTAAAGATTTATTTCAATATATATCAAGCCTTTCTCTTCCCACAACTATTTCTACCAAATAATTTATTATATTGATCCAGCATAACATGCGTTATCTACAACAGCATTTTGTTTCATTGTATAATTTTATATTATTTTTAACACGCTTTTATAAGTTTCACTTGCATGTAACGGAATCTTGGAACTCGATTTTCACCCACTTAAAAAGGTCATATTGATTCGAAATTTTGTATACTTGTCAAGAACCGATGACAATACAATAATTTCATAATTTTGTTCCATTTTCCTGATCAGGATATCAGGAATAACGATATCCTGATTTGGGGGACAAATTCAATATACCGCTTCCAGATTTGGCAACGTATTGCATATACGATTTTCAGATTTGGCGACTAATTCCATGTACCATTTTAAGATTTGGCGACTAATTCCATGTACCGTTTCAATATTTGACGTCTAGTTCCAGATCTAGTGTCTAAAAGATTAAGGTGCAACCCCTTAAACGAATACACACTTGTGGTAAAGAAATAAAACAAGCAAAAAAGTGTTCTTTATGTGAGCAAGGGTAGGTTGGGTGCGTCAGCTATTCCTTACGCTAATACCTAGTTTTTCTGAAAATGGAAGAAAAAACTCATGCACGAAAAAAAATATTTATGTTCTAACTGTTAAATATTTTTTATTTTTACAAAGCAATACGTTTGGAAGTGATAATACGATTGACACTTAATATTTCTTCTTAAAACACTTTGATTTGACCTGCATCTACAGAGACGGAATTTTTGAAATATAACGATACGGGACTGATCCGAGGCCCCGTAAACGTAGAGAATAGTCATCCTTCAGACCCATTAATTAATATCCATCGAAGAGCAAGACCAATTCCAGCAGCTACTGAATTTCCCTTCCCGGCTCCAAATACCAAACTCAAGAATAAGTTCAACAATAAGTAAATAATAGTGTGAAAAACTAAAAAAACACGCTTTCGAACTAAAAAATGAAAAATGAATTATAGTTTAATAAAACTAAAAAACACGCTTTAATAGTCAATCGAACAAAAAATAAAAAAATAAATCTTAATATAAGAATAAAATGATTAACGAGAAATTTTTAATGTCATTGGGGTAAAAGCGTGGGGTGCTTTGTACTACATTTTTACACTGACTCAACATTTCGGAATAGAACTAGTAAGAAATTATAACAATTATAGAGCATCCTACGCTTTTACCACAATGACATTAATTTTCCGGTAAATCGTTTTATTCTCATATTAAGATTTATTTTTTAGTTCGATTATATAAAAGCGTGTTTTAAACTATAATTTTTCTCTTTTTACCAGTCTTATTACAAATGCAGTCAATACTTTTACGTGTTACTGAATGTTTGTTGGAGTTTTTCAATACAATATGAATTTTTAAAAAAATACAATGTGAAGAATGGACTGCATTAACCCCTTGAGTACCAGACTGCGCTTTTTAGTATCCCCAGAAATCTAGGATTTCTTCGGATACTGACCTGGACGTTACGACGCACATTTCTTTTTTCCTTTGACACTGAGTAAGGCACTCGTTCGTTCCGTGCATCGTTTCTCTTTCTAAAGTTTGTTTTACTATTTCTGTTGTTTAATTTTATTTTTTCTTGCCAATATGGTATCGTTGTTGGATTTCAGTGAAAGTGATACTGAATGAGAATATTTGGTGGAAACAGATGTATACACATTAATGATTCCAATACGGATTTATCTATTTTTATTGAAGCAGATGAAGAAATGGAACAGAAATGACAATACATATATGTGACGCGCGTGGTAAAGCTTTTAGTTCCAAGGAACATTTCGAGCAATTTCTCAAAAAATTCTTATTTTAATTTTAATTTCCCTTAATTTTCAAATTGTTGTAACCCAGACATTTTGTAACTTAACTTTAGTAAATTTATATGATTCTAACGAAGGAAATTTACTTTACCTTAGGGTAATTCTGAAATTTTTGAGACACTCGCAGACGAGAGGTTACAAAGAAAAATTAACGGTTTAATTTTAAAATACAAAGTAGTTTAACACAGCAGACAATTTTAATGACTTACATCAAGTTGTTTAGCGTAGAATAAATTTTAGACAATAGAGAAAATGGAGTTTAAGCTAGAACATTATCTTGTTATGATTTTAAAGTGGATTAAAAAAATCAAGACGAATGCGTTCAACGTCTACAAATAAAATTTAGGGAAGAATCTCAATGCCGTGGCTACTGTATTCATATGGTTTAACGAATTTTGCAGAGGTTGTAATTTTCTTCAGGAAGAAAAACACCGCTCAGGAAGGCCGAGGTTATCTTTAATCCGTAATTGTGTCTGCCATTTGAAAAATGTTGATGGATGATAATCCCTGTACCTACCAACTGACACAGAAGGAACTTAACATTGGATCCGCAGCCATACACGAAATTATTCATTTAGAATTACATATAAAAATATCTGTTGGCTTCCCCGTAATCTAACTAAGCGCAAAAAAAAAAAAAAGGAACGTGTCAGAATCAGTAAGGAAACGCTTAAATTGCTAAATAATGGTGAACACCGCATAATTTCTAATATTGTAACGGTAGATGAAACGTGCATACACCATTTTTTGACATTCCAACACGTCAGAGAGAAAAATATGGGTCTTTGAAGATGATCCCATCCCGACAATAGTGAAAAAGCAACGAGCAATGAAAAAGTAATGTATGTCGTTTTCGTCAAAAGTACAGGATTGATCAAATCCATCAAGTTGGAAGGACAGAAGGCAGTAACAGCAAACTGATATACCACTAAATGTCTTCCAGAAAATCTCCAAGAAATAAATGTTAGGGTAATAATGCTTCACCATGACAATGCATCTTCCCGTACAGCCGGACTAACAGTTGAGTTTCTTAAACAAAAACAAATTAAAATGATATAACAACCACCTTATTCTCCAGATATAACTATGCGTGACTTTTGAGTATTTTTTAATTTAAAAAAGAATTTACGTGGACGAGGTTTTCATTGAGATTGATGCGACTACAAATGCATTTTTTCATCAATTCCCAGAAATGAATGCTTTGATGCATTTAACATGTGGGAAAATTCATGTACAAAAATACATTGATGCCGTAGGAGACTACTTAAAATTTTGTAAGTATAACTTTAAAAACTAGGTGTATCTCTCAAAAATTTCAGAATGACCTTAGTAATGTGCTAGTTACACTGTTTGTAAACTTAAACAAGCTACTTATCCACATGAGGCTACAATGGGATTTTACCTTATACATAGCATATATCCACTAATGGTTACATGGTGCTCAAGGGGTTAAAATGATTTCTATTAAACATGAAAATATAATACATTAAACACATATTCATTTGCACATCAACGCATGCGCAATAATTGTTAGCGCTCATGTTTTTTTCTGGGGTTGTTATCAAAGAAACTATCACAATTTGGATTAACTTTCCCATCATTGTCAAGATTCCAAATTCAGTAAATCCTGAAATTTTCTGCATTGAGAAAAGGAATAGTTTTTTTTGTGTGTGTTGCACTTTTATGTTTTAAATTTATTTATTTCATTACCAAAAGGGAAGTGATATACACGTGAAAAGTTTGAAAAGTGTTTTTGGAGTATAAAAGTAATATTTGCATTCTTTATTGCTGCAGAAAATATTACGCATATAAAGGGTTAAAGTAATTTTTCTGAGAAATAGTTAGTGTTCTAGTGTACAGAGCGAAAAAAAAATTCTTTGAATGAAACAGTTTTAAAACGGCTCACCTAAAATGCATTTTCTGAATCGTTCTAAAGCGGTCCGTCGTACTTCATCTGTTTCTCCAAGTTCCTCTTTGGCCATCTGTATAAATTTGGTTGGTAAAGTACGAAGATTACAAGGCAAGAATCCCTTTGCCTTCATCATTTCTTCGTATTTCGCAGCCATTATTGGTGATAAATGTGATTCTAAGTAAATACGAATAAAAATTACTTAAATACCTTATATTGTACAATTCATACATCTAAAAAACTTATTTTTGAATGCCTCCTGTCAATATAAAAGCTTTTATGATAGGATATTTATTTTAAATTTATTTAACTTTACTTATTTGACGAAACGTGTGAATATACACTGGTGTCCAAAAGTTAAGCATAGTTGATAATTATATGAATAAAGAAGGAACTGTAAATCAGAATGGCGGGAAACGTGATATGCTAGTGTAAAATGGTTATAATATAAGAAAGCAAATCAAAAGAATGATAATAATTAATTTATTATCGAAAGTAGCAGTTTGAAAGAAAACTGAGCATAGCAAGGATTCACACTTTAAAGAAAAAATGAAAAAAAAAACATTAATTAAAATACTGATGCTGCAGTTTAATAAGGCGTGTGGTCACCTCTGACAGCCAGGCACGCTGCACAGCGATTTACCATACTTGCTATGAGATGATGAATGAGTTGTGCGCTCAAACGGTTCCAAGCTTCTTGGAGAGCTATCCTCAGTTCTATAACGGAGCTTGGTGGGTGCGAAAGAGCTGCAATTTTTCTCCCGAGCATATCCCATACATGCTCGATAGGATTTAAATCAGGGAAGTTCGCAGGCCACCACATACGCTGGATGTTTTCCGTTTCAAGGAAGTCATCAATCAGAACCGCTCGGTGACATGGCGCATTATCATCCATGAATATGAAGTCAGGACCGACAGCACCTCGAAACAAGCGAACATCAGGCTAAAGAACTTCGTCTCTGTCTTTTAGAGCAATAACAGACCCCGTGTCAAAGAGATGGAGGTCTGTGCGGTCGTCCATCATGATGCCTACCCATACCATTACTCCCCTTGATGGAAAATGATGTCTTTCCGTTATGTTTCTTGGTTCAAAACGTGTTTCCCCTTCTCTCCATATCGTTACTCGCCGAGAATCACTACTCAGACTAAACCGGGACTCGTCACTGAACATCACATTGGCCCACGCTCCAATGTTGATGTTTCAAACTCCAGTTCAAACGAGCGCGTTTATGCGCAGATGTGAGGGGAATGCAAACTGCTGGTCTTCTGGCATACAGGCTAGCATGATTGAGTCTCCTGTAAACAGTTTGTCTCGAAATTCGTATTCCAGTGGCGACTGTGAGGCCCGAACCCAGTGTTCTGGCAGTACTGCCCCTCTGACGTCGCGCATTTATTACAAGATATCGGTTTTGGCGAGGGGTTGTGACTCTTGATCAACCTGATACTGGTTTTCGGGTAACATCTCCCGTTCTTTGAAACCTCTGCCACAGTCTTGAGATCACAGATTGGTCCTCATTCATAATTCGAGACACTTCGGTTTGTGATCGTGAGGATTCCAACGATTCTTCCTTTCGTAAACATGTCCAATTGACGTCTTTGTCCCATCATTCACCTTGTTTGATGGTTAACAACATTCCTTCGCACAGCAGTTGCACGAAACTTGTCTGAACTGCCTATGCTGCGTGAATCGGTTTCTCCGCGTTCCGACATGCGCCGGTGTTTAGGGCAGGACGTAGTCGACTGAAAAGTTTTGCATAAACCCAATATATTTCTTCTTCACCCAATTAATATCCGTAAGAAATTTGGAATAATTTTACGAATATTTACTCCATGTTTTTCGCATTTTACGCTTTATGCTTAACTTTTGGACACCAGTGTATATATATATATATATATATATATATATATATATATATATATATATAGCAGTAAATAAATTAAAAAGAAGACTAATAAATCCCAAGGATCTTAAGATCAAACCGGAAGAACCAAGAACATGGAACCATGACAAACCAAAAAAGAGAAAAGTAGCTAGAGTGGGAATGGCCGAATTTTTTATTTATTATGATTTCTTGAGCTGTCACTGGTTTAGGATAGTGAAACAGGATTAAACAAAGTTTGTGCGATCTCAACCTTCTCCTTCAGCAGAAATTTTTTCGACGCAATGGACTAAATTCATGACGGTCGCGTGATAATATAAACACGTGTTGTACATTGAATTCAAAACATACGTTGAACTATAGCTCGTACTTTTTATTCTATTTGTAAAGCTTAGGTCAAATTTCAAATTGCATAGTTGGGTACAGATGCTCAAGAGTTATAAAAAGACATTTTTGCAAAAAAGATTTTAAAATTAAAGAAAAAAAATTCTTGTTTTATATATGTACCTTTAAATAAAGTGACAAATAGTAATTTTTTTAAAAAAAAGTTTCTGTAAAAAGCGTAATTTGGCAACAACGAAATGCATGAACTGTGATTTGCTGAAAATAAATAATTGCATTTATCGTGACTATGACGTCACATGTGTTTTTAAACTTGATAAGCTAAAAACACGTGGTTTAAAGTTTTCATGTGATTATGACGTCACATGAATTTAGTCCATAGCTCCCAATATAAACTAAGGCAAAAGCCTAAAACCCACATGGGTGAATATAACAGCAATAGAATAGAAATTGCAATATTAAATTACTATAGGAATCCGGAAGAAATAGACAAATATAAATATGTATAAACAAAAATATTTGCAAGAGAGGTTAATAATGAATATAACCATAATTAACAATAATGTAAATGAGCAAAGAAACTCTAATCTTACCCGATGTATACAGATTCCACAAGTGTACTGACTCAATGCATAAGAATAAACACTAGCGTCTCAAATTCGACACGGCTGCCTATGGGAGTTTTTACTGCGCATGCGCTTGAACGAGTCTAATCTGGAACGCAGGAGAAATGGGTTTCTGGCAGCCGTGTTGGATTTGAAACGATTCTGTGTTGTGTATTGTGAACGGAAGCCGTGTTGGTTTGACTAAGCATTGTTTACAAAGTGAAAATATCTTGATGTGTCTTGAATAAATGCCGTGTTATAAGTTGAAAAGCTATATTGTTTTTTAATTTTATATTTTATGTAGAATTTATATATATATATATGTATCTATTTGCAATCAATAGTTTTGAAAAGAATTCGTTTCTGTGTAACAAAATTTGTACTTTACTTTGAAGAAGGGGGAGTTCATCAGCATGGCATTCGTTAAAAAATTCTAAGAATGAATTAGTATTTTTCTGAAAATAATCTTCAAAGAAATACTGGATGTATGAATATTTTAAATATCTAATGTCTGAACTTTTTTTTAAAAAAAAGTCTTAGAACAAAAAATTTTACTGCTTGGGGACACAATTTCATTTCATCGGACGCATACGACACACTAAAAAAAATGACTTTATATTTTATTGTAGTTTAGTGAGAAGAAAATTTTTAATGAAATCCACCCTGTAATAAGATTTTACATTTTTTGTTACATTCATGCAATGAAAATTATTTAACTTATGGTAAATTTTAATTTTATAAATATTGAGACATGTTGTATTCTAAAAATTGGGGAAATGTACTTTGTTAAACAAATGGTATTGTTAAAACATTCTGTAAAAATTTGTACTTGAATTTTATTTTATGTAAGCTAATACTCTAGAACAGTGATCTTCAAACTTTTTCAATTCATAGAACCTCTAGAACTTGAAGGTGCTTTTGTGGAACCCCTAGAACTAAATGTATTTTTGTGGGGAACCCCATTCCATATACATACTTCAAAAAATATGTCTCAAAATAACATTTAAAATAAATTTACAGGTTATAGGCACTTTATGTAAAGGCAATTAAAAAAAAGTATTGCATTTATTATTAAAATATTCTAATCTAATATGTTTAATATAATTTACTCAGTAATAATGTTAATTTGTGATTCTGGTGTCACCTATCCAAGCATTATATTTGATAGCTGGGATATGGGCTTGCTTTTTTTCATGAAAACTATCGGTCTAGATCTATTGAGATTAAATGCAATTGCATTACATATTCTGAGTCTAATCTGTTTTTATGCTTTGTTTTTGTAGCAACTTTCGTTGGAAAATATATTTCACTTAAACACAATGATCTGAATGGCATTAAAATGTTTTTTAATTAAATGTATTTTACGTGAATTTGCAACATAAAATTTAGAAGCTGTTTGTGCATAAGTTTAGATTTTAGCATCGAATATGTTGATAAGTTGTTTCCTCTCCTTCATTTTAGGTGTTTTTTTCAAAAAATGCAAGAAGGGACATTTTCCATTAGAAAACTATTTAGTTTTGCAAGACATTGTGCTAACTGTAATGAGTATAAAATTATCTCTTGGAACCCGAGATGGTAACGAACAGAATATTCATAATCTAGTTGGAAGTATATATATAAAGAAAAAACATTTTAATATTCTTTTATTAAAATAAAAGTTTAAAAAGTGTTGCAAAATAAAGTTATTATATATAAATAAAATTTTTAGTTTTAATGATTGCACATGTATTAAGTTTATATAATGACACATGTAACTATATAAACTTAATATAGAACGTTAACCCATTTTACCATACACATTTATTTCTTCTAAATTTTTTTTCTGACGTGTGGAACCCCTGGGTATGCTTTGTGGGAACCCTAGGGTTCTGTGGAAAACATTTTGAAGACTACTGCTCTAGAACTTATAACTATTCCCCACAAAACATTAAATTTTTAATTCCTAATGCTTTTTTAAATGTGAATATTTTCTTTCTTTTTTCAAGTACCTCATATTATGCTAATTATAATGAGTTTCATTGTGCTGCTACCACTTAATTTTTTTTTGTTTGAAAATTCTCAAAAACGCTTTAAATTTGAAATCCTCTAAGGTTTTGAGAAATAGAATATGAACTGAAATTCAGCATGAAGAAATATTATTTTATTGGTTTTATGTCTATTTATACCATATTAAATTTATGTTCATTTTGTGAATGGTAGAGTTACAAATTCATTATTTTTCAAGCTTTTATTTTTAACAATCTGAAATGTATTATTTACTGCTTTGTCATGTATCAAATTTTTTTAAATGTATAATACAGATATATCTCATTATTTTACACATATTTATGATGATTCAAGGTTGAGCTAATAAAAGAAAATATCAATATTTGGATTAATTTTGGGGTACCATGTTGCCTTGGCAAAAAGTATGTATGTATGGTTTACCTCTATTTTTTTGTCCAACTTTTTTCAACATAATAATATAAAATGTATACTGGTTTAAATGTTTGTCTAAAGAAAACATTTTAAAGTTTAAAATATGAACATTCAAATTTATTCTTATTATTTGTTTAAAATTCTTTATTCTATATCTCTGGATCTGAAACCATTTTTTTTGGTACTAAATTATACAGGATGCAGAACACATGCATATCAATATTTTTATTCCATACTAGCTGTTACCCACTACTTTGTCCGCTTGGAATTGAACAAAAAAAATCAGTTTGCAAAGTTTACAAAAACTTAATAATTCTGTATTCCATGTAAAGAAATACCTATGATAAATTGAATGTAATTCTACTACTTTGTGATATTAAGAGCGGATGTGCCTGATGGGGGCGACATGCGCTTAGACCGTATGTTTTATTTTAAGTAATATATATAGCTCCCTATTTCAATCAACATTGGTTTTAATTTTGTTTTTGCAAAACCCTAATTTTTGTTCTAAAATAAAAGTAGCCTATAAAATACTTCTTATAACATCAGCTGTCTAAAAGTAAAAGCCCCATCAAAATCAGTCTAGCTGTTTCAGACTAGCTGGAACAAACAGATAAAAATATATACTTTTAAATGCATTTAGTAAAAAGCTGTTAATTTGAAATTACAGAAACTTCAATTTTATTTATTTGTACAGATTACTCTTTTACATAAATGCACAATTAAAAATTGAAAAAAGGCTGCATAGTATGTTGGGCACTTACCTACTATCGCAACAATGTGTCAACATTCAAAATAACTCGTCAAGTTGGCAACCCCTATTTCGCATGTGTCGAAAGCACTGAATTGGCAGCCATGTGCTTCATTTCATATAATGTTGCCCATAGCGTTGCAATAATACACAAGTACCCTATTTCTTGTAATCAATGAGTTAAAATTGTAAAAACAAAAATTTAAATTTGCAAATGTATTTATTGTAAATTTTTAATCTTGATATATATTTACAAATAAGAATTTAAATTGTTAGCATATATATTTTCAAAAATTAAATAGCTATTATCTATTAAATACTTTGCTTGTATATATGGAATTGTAAAGCTTACTTTGTTTTGGTAATAAATTATTTTCTGTTATTTATCATTCTTTAATTATGGTAATAAATGAAAGCTAATTTTATCTTCTCTAAAATTTATTCTGTTCTCTGAAATTTCTTTTAGGAATAATTTTCTTTACAAGATGTTCGAAATAAAACATCTTTGTAAATTTGTATATACTATTACCATTCCTTTAATGCCTGATTATTTTAATCAAAATAATAAACTTACCCAAACTTATTGTGTAGTTTAATAATTAAAGAAAACATTTATTATA
>BMAO01023691.1:0-11467 GCA_019973975.1 Trichonephila clavata
CGGGAGCAGGCGCGAGAGCCACAGAGTCCTTCAGGCTCACGAAATCTTTACTTCTGGGAAAACTGTTTATTGTCATCAATAACCCTGACATGTCCTTTATGACAGTCTTAATGTAAAAAAAAAATGCATTTGTCACATACTCCCTCTTTTTTTTGGGAGTAGCAAACTTTTTTCCACAATCTTAAGGTACTTGTTTCACTGAGTTCCCCAAGCAATCACTTTATTTCCAAAATATTTTCTATTAACATGCTACATCCCCCTGTGAACAACTTAGTGATTTTGATTGTTGTGTTGTAAGACTTATTATGGTTTATAAATGTAAATGAACAGAATATAAAGAAAGAAATGAGCATCTCTGATTTCTATTGAAGGAAGTTGAAACTGATCGAGCAAGGGAAGAACCTGCTGAAATAATGCATATTAATCATGATAGCGAAGGTAGATTTCAGAAAAGCGATGAACATGAAACGTTTGAGTTTTGAATGGAAAGTTTTCAAATGCTACCTAAAAAAATCCTTCAAGAAAGATATGAAACCGCAAGTGTGCACACACACAAGACACTCTGCGCCCTGTCAAAAAGCACAGGCAAGAAAATTTTCAATATACTATTAAAAATTATTTAAGGACAATAAAACTACAATCATTTCAGCAAAGTGTGACAGTTTTGCCTGCAAATATCATTCTTGTAATGTTAGCGAAATGTGTCATGTGTCATTTTAGTTCTGTTTGAATGGACTTTTTCCCAAATTATCAAAGAAAAATTTAAAAGTCCGTAAAAGTAGGTAAATATACTTTTCTCTTAATTAAATTATTCACTGGAATTACTTCTTTTATCGTATGGCAACAAAAATAATTATAAAAAAAGGATTGGGGTGATTCAATCACCCCGCGCGACCATTAACGTTAGTATCAAGTCTGCGCCTGCTCCCGGATTAAGAATATTATTACTATAAAAAATTATTAGGTGCAATTTTTTGACCTAGAGTAAGTTTAACAAAAAACACACATTATTAGTTCCATGGATCGTAACTCTAAAAATAAAAGAAACTTTTCAAACCCTTTTGCTCAGCCCCTGTATAGAAGTCCTGATTATATATTTTGGCAAAATATTTCTATGGTAGAAATATTTTCCATACAAGGAAAACATTTTTAAAAAATGTTATTCTTTCTTCCTACTTTTTGCCAAAAAAAAAAAAAAGACTTCTTTTCAGAGCGTGAACTATAGGCTTTTTTAAATATATAATTTAGAAGTGAATTTATTCATATTTCAATAGATCAGTGTAGAGAAAGTTTAACAAAAAAATACCCGTTATTATTTTGAATGATCGTAACTCTGAAAATAAAACAAATTTGTCAAAGCTTCTGCTTCGGTGTAGAAGTCATAGCTACTATATAGAGGCAAGCTATTATTATTTTTAAAGCATTTTTCGTAAAGGAAGACCATTTTGAAAGTGGGTCGTTATTTTTTCATTTTTTACCAAAAATATGCATTTAAATATTTTTCCCCTTATAACAATGTTCTCAAACAATTTTATGTGTATTTCTTTTCAACTGACACTTTAATACAAAGCTAATTATTAATTAATAAATAAATCGGAAAAAACATTTTGTACATTGAGGATACAATATGTTAAACACGGTATTTGCATTAATATTGAAACTTGTTTTCCCTATTTTTAAGTTCTGAATTTGAATTATCAGGTTTTCAAACGTTAGATGAAGACAACCTGAACGAACCCCTAACCGTCATAGAACACCCTGTTTTATACTTACACCACTATCAACCGCACCACTTTTTCATCTCATCAACCCTTTGAATTCCCTAATGTTGGTTGGATGCTCCGCGTATACCTTCTTCGATCAGTATTACTTTTTTCCCACTACTTCTCTCTCTTTCTTCCCTTTTTTTTTTTAATGTCATTCCTTCTCCGCCTTTTTCCTAAGTATTTAAATGGCAGCCCATCCTCTACTTCCCCTCCCTTCTCTGCAATCAATTATTCCAGCCGGGATTTAGATATGGAGGGAGGGAAGGTCTCTTTTTTCTTCCCTTTTACTTATATATCTCAGGGATTTTTTTTCCCTTCTCGTCTATTTATTATTGCTAAGCCTACTTTTCTTTTCCATTACCGAAAAAGCTCACGTTACTCCGATTTGAAAATGACTGAGCTGTAGTTTTTCTTTTTTTAAATATTTTTATCTTTTTTTTTTAATATAAAAAATAAATTATAACGATATCGATTAAGATAAATCGATATAAGCTAACACAGGTCCTTGTGTGAGTTTTTTTTAGAGGTATGATATATGGAATCTGTTTTGAGTCTGTGTTTAAAATTCTATTAATCAAACTATGAAGATTTTTAAAAAATAAACACTTAAATGATGTGTTTTACTTTTTAATTTTCGTCTATAATTGCTTATAAGTAGATTTAAAGTACAGGGCGTTGATCGAAAGTTCGTAAGTCGAAAAAGGTCTTTTTTTTAATTCGTATTTTTTTCTTGTTTAAATATCCTTTAAGTAGTGCTAATGCATTTTCCGAAACAAAATAAAAACCAAATTTAAAATATGTAAATTGCTTGAATTTGTCTTTCAGCATCAACTATGTTGTAAAATATATTTTAAATAATAAATCATTTCATAGGAATTGTTAAAATATTAACTTCTGATGGTAAATATTATAAGTTTAAGTGTTTGCAATTTTAAAACTCTTTTAACATACATATTTTATTTTTTAGTTTGATTTTAAATAAGTTGTTTCGATTATATATAGTAATTTAAAATAAATTATAGATATATCTGTAAAAACTATAGATCTGGTCCCTGTAAAATGCTTTTAAAAGAGTATTAATATAAATATGTTATTTTAACTTCATATTTAAAATTCTCCTAATCATTTCAAAAGTTTTGAAATGATATTTAAGCATACTTTGTTCTTTCAATCTTCTTTTCTACTTTTTTTTTTTTTTGGTGATGATTACGTTTTTATAGAAGGGCCTATAAAAGTTGTGAACCCAAAGTTGATCAGGCGTATATTGTAATTTTTTAACCTCAGATTCTACAAAAATGCTTTAAAGTCCTTTTAAAGTGTAATTAAACAAAAATTAAATTCCCCCTAAAACGAAACCACATTTCATCAATAGCATGCACGTTCAAAATAGATTTTGAATGATAAATCACAAAATAAAAATTATTAAAATATTTTATTTTAACTAATTATAGCAAATAATACAAAATGAACAGATAAAATATTAATTTAGAGACAATAGAATTAGACAACAAATTTCATGAAGATGTAAAAATAAAATTTTAAACTATTCAAAGGTGAGAGAATATGGAGTAAATTTTGCTTCTTATTACAGTACAGTTACTTCTTTCTCCTTACAGTTTTTTTCTTAAATATTTATTCCAGAATATTCACCATAATAATTATTTATTTTATATTTTAAACATAAACAGAGTGGTGTAAATTCGCTGTAATAAGTATTCCATGTAAACTTAGTGAATAATTGTAGCTTTATAGCCCATTCTCAGATTTCATATTACATTCAACCAGAGTTTTGGAATAATGGAAACTTTTTCAAGTTCATGATCCTTAAAAATCTGTGAATAATATGGAATGAGAGAGTCATACAGCAACTCAGATGTCATCCTAGTTTTCAGATCGTGGATTCACATTCAGTGAGTGATTTCAGTGTGATCTAATTAAATAAATTCGAATGTTTAATATTCAGCACATTCTACATTGTGTTTTAGCATCCTGGCAAATTTTATATCAGGTTTCCATTATTTTAGATTGTTAGAAGAATTGTGAATTTTTGATTTTTATCTTTCGCTGTATAAATATTAATTTCCGAACCATAACTCATTAAAATTTGGCTGGACAAGGCATTTTGGATCATTTTTTTCTCATGATCTTTTGTTTTTCCGAACGATTAATTCCCCAAATTAAAAGTGTTATAAATTTTGAGGTATGTTCATCATTTGGCTTATAACAGTGGTCTTCAAACTTTTTTGATTCACGGAACCCTTAAAATTATAAAGTTTTTTTAGTGAAACCCCTTTTCACACAATGAGAGAGAAAGAGAAGTGCTAGAATATATGTCAAAAAATAATATTAAGAGTAGATTAACATGTTATTGGTATTTCATGTAAAGGCAATTAAAGAAAAGTATCTTATTTGTTATTAGAAAAGTTTATATAATGTTAATGTAATTTACTCATCAATAATGATCTTTGGATTCTCTCCGATAGCCGTAGTTCACTACAACACCTTTACAAATGGTTTATTGTTGGCGACAAAACCAGTGTCACCATCTTACACAAACTAAACTATATATCGCTACACCATGATGTTCATTTACAGTGGATCCCATCTCACGTCGAACTTTATGGCAATGAAATGGCGGACAAACTAGCAAAGGAGGACTGTAATCTTCCAACTCCCTCTTCATCCGTCCTTACCTATCTGGAATTATACTCGTTAAAAAAATCTCATAATTTGGTAGAGTGGAGAGCACCTCCCACTCATCACTGGTATGCGGGTAATAGACCCGGATTGACCCTAGCCCTCAAGTGTGATATATGCTTCCAGACTACCCTTTCTCGTCTTGCTAGTGGTCACATCAAGTGCCTTTCATTCTCAGCGAACAAGAAGATCTTCCCCATCTGTGCAAGTGTCAAGATCACCAGGCTTCCCCGGAGCACATAATTCGTTGTTTGGATCTCACAAGCAAAGATATCTACACAGATCCCTTTCTTGTGCTGGACTTTTTGAGAGTCCAGTTGTCTGACTTAGTCAGACCCTGGAGGATTAGCAACAACAACACTAATTTCAGTTCCCAGGTGTCACCTACACGTGCATTATAATTAGTTATATGCGTTTGCATTTTTTTACACAAAATATCTATAGAAAGCCTTTGAAGAAATCTGAGGATATCCCAAGAAATTTTTAACCCAAAATCAAGATTTTCCTGTTCATATCTGAATTTTAACATAGAATCTGATGATAGTTAAATCACTCGTTCTAGTTCTAACTGTGATAAATCCTGATTTTTATTGAAATAGATTTTTAATCCAGTACATGAAAAATGTGAGAATCCATTTTTCATTCACATTTATAATTTTCTTTTCGATTTTTCATTGTGACACATGGGGCCCCTAAGAATGCCTCATGGAATCCCAGGGTTCCGTGGAACACAGTTTGAAGACCATTGGCTTATAATATGGAAATATATTTTGCAACTAAATGATGAAGCTTATGTTTTTGAGCAAGGTTTGCGAAAGCGTGGCTTAGCTTTAAAAACAAATGAGTTTAAAATCTAATTTTAACGAAACTAATTTTTACTTGCTTGTAATTATTCCTTGATATATTACTTGTTTTTAATACTTTATAATATAGCTCTGATATAAAGTTGAAAATAAGTTAATTAACATACAGGAATCTGGAAACATGGGGTTATCCTTCAAGATATTTGACAGAATGAAGTGTTGAATGGTAAATTAAAAAGATTATTAAATTTTTTAATGTTTTAAATTGATTCTTGATGGAAAATATTTATCATTTGTGTATTTTTTACTAGTGCAATTTTGATCAATCTTTTTACCGATTTCACAAAAACGAACACAGATTTTATCAATAAAACGTTTGGTACTGCCTTCCTTCGAAATTATTATAAATTTTAGTAAAGATTAGTTCCTCTAAAAATTTGCCTATTTTTATAAGAGCACAGATTTATCTTCAAAATCTGCAAGCATAGTCATGGACGTCGAGCAGTGGCGCACGCAAGGGGGGGGTGTCCTAGGGGTCAGGACCCCCCAAAGCCCTTGAGTTTTTTTCGATTGATGATAATTCTATATATATATATAACGTAAAATTTATAAAGTACTACTTGTAGTTAACAATTTATTTTATTAATTAATACTAATTATTAATTCAGTAATTTATTTATTTTTTACTGTTTTTTGTTAACAAAATCGACAAAATCAGAAGAATCAATTGCTGTTGTCTTGAGGTATGATACAAGTTGGGGGACTTTCGACCATGCCCCTTGAAAAGTTTCACCCTTGAAAAATTTTGTGTGTGCTACTGACGTCGAGCCATGAGTTCGAACCCTGGTACCGCTGAAGGTTCGACATGCAGAGGGGCTGATGCAAGTTAAATCTGTCGAAGCTCTAAGTCCTCTCGTTGGTGTGGTGTAGAAGTTTGGAGAAGGGGTGCTATAGCTCAGGTATCGTTGCTTTGTAGTGCGAAGTTAAGAAACATTTACTCTAGCCACGCAGTGGACTATTTGCAACTGACCTCTCTATTTGGTATTATGTTCAGACGACGAGGATGGCATCTGAAGTTCACACATACGTTACATGAGAGTCAGTGGCGTAATAGATAATATTAGGGCCCTCTGCAAAGTCATATTTTGGGCCCCAAGCCTGATCTTACAAATGTTACGTACTTGGCATCAGTCATGTTTGGGGCCCCTGGAATCTACCCCCCGCCCCTCGACAATGTGGGTGTTGCGGGGGTGTACGTTACGCCACTGACTAGAGCCTTGATGTTGACTAAAATGTATCTCATAACTTATGCACTTGAAATATAAAACAAAGAATTATCATTTTGGTGTTAGTTTTTCATTTAAATTATTTCTTTAATTAGTATATATTATTTCGCATGTATATGTTATCACTAATTAGCCCTGCATGCTATATAAAGTGTAAAAAAAAATGTTAGCCATAATACTAATATTCCTAAAAATAAAGTAGAAAAGGAGTTAATAAATATTCTTTGTAATCACGGATAGATCTTTTATTTATGCAGCTTATTAAATGTAAATTCTCTCTTCTAGTGCGTCATGTTTTTTTATTACGTTTTTCTTGCATATGCTTATTACTGAAAGCTAAGGAAATGATGTTAAAAGAATGTCATTTTTTGCTAGACATGATGTTACTTGTATAAAAATTTCGAGAGGTTGAAAAAAGCTTTTATTTAAACCAAGATAAAATAGAAAAATTTTGTATTAAAAAATTAGATGCAAAAAGTATCAAATATAAACTAAATTTACTTAACTAATTAAATTTCTACTTTATTTTTTGATTTAGAACTTTTTGTATCGAAGTTGTGGCAACATAAACGTTCATTTCTCTCTTTTTTCTCAAAAGAAATCTACATATTATAGTTTAAGAAATACAAAAGAATGAAAGTAAAAAAGTGTTTTTGAGAGTTCTTATACTTTGTAAGCCTATACAGAGTGTTTCGTACTCAACAACCAAGTGATATTAAATTTTATAATATCTAATATGTATTTTTTATTTCAGTTTTAATTTATTATACTAATCGATATATCTGTAATTAAAGGAAATTTATCTTACACTGCAACATATTGGTTTCCTATTTTAAAAGTTATTGTAAAAGTCATGGTAGATGTTCAGGAGTTGGACAAATGGTAAACATGAAAAGGCATGGTCAAATAATAACAAAACGGCATATATATATATATATATTTACATATCTTGTAGAATCGGTCAATTGACCATTTCTGGGACTGTATATGATGTTTTATTAATGTGGTCAAAGTCATGGTAGATGTTCAGGAGTAGGACAGATGGTAGACATGAAAAGACATGGTCAAATAATAATACACAATGGCATACATATTTAAATATCTTGGCATTGGTGAACAGACCATTAGTGGAACTGGATATGATTTAGAGGATGACTGGATGGAACTGGATATAATTTGGATTATAACTGGATGGAACTGGATATAATTTGGATTATAACTGGATGGAACTAGATATGATGACAGACTTTGTAATTTCGAATCTCTGTCACGTTCAGGAACCGAACAAATCAATTAACACAGAGAGAAAACTCATAAAGAAACAGTCCTACACGTACTTTCCTGCACGATTTTAGAGAGTATTTGACTTCATGCGTGATTAAAATGTTGTAAAATCATGCCTGACCCTCAATAAAGCAAAGGATGGAAAGTTGCTTATTTTTGAAAGAAAAATCTTAAGGAAAATCTTTGGACCTATTCAAGAGAACAATGAGTGGAGAATTCTTGACAATCAAGAAATTTACAGGAAATATGGTAAGATTGACGTTGTGAGAATTATAAAAGCATCGCATATTAGGTGGCTGGGTCATCTGTACAGATATGCCGATGTTTTTCCTACCAAAAAGGCAACTTTTTCGAATATTGAAGGGAACAGACGAAGAGGAGGACCAACTATACAGTGAGGACCTCAAATTAATAGGAATCAATCGATGGAAGGCCATCGTGACTGATAGGATCAACTGGAGGAGGGTCAGCGAGTCGGCCTTGTTCTGCAAAAGGCTGTTGAGCTTATGAAGAAGAAGAATAAAATCAGGCATACAATATCATTAATTTTGTTTGTTTGTAATCGTTTTTACTAAACGAAGGCTGGTTCAGATTTCTAAGTCTGATTTCTTTGAGCGAGGAGGCAGCACCTTTTTGTTCAAAAAATCTGGAGTACTCGAGGATTTGGTTCCTTTCTTCCTTGATTTTGAATTCTGATCGGATGATATCTCACTCTTTAGATCTAATTCAACTCTAGGACTTTGAGCCTCGACAGATTTAACATGCACATCAGCCTTTCTACATGATAAGTCTATAATAGAATTAAGATACGGACCCAGGGCTGAACTGAAACCTCGCTGAACGATGTCATAACATCTCGACTACCGTGGCCTTAATCAACATGTTTATTGTTTTATCATTGTCTGCAAATCTTTCAGTACTTACGTGAGTCTATTTTGATAACTTAGAATTACTTATGTAATTGATCTACTTCATTATTTAACACTGTAGTATATTTTAAAGCATCGATGTTGCTTATTTTAAGATTGTTTTATATTCAAGAAAGCACAGTACACATTCAGACATTTTTATTATATTAACATTAAAATACACAATTGATTTCACGAAATTGTTATGTGCCAAGAAAGGCACAAATTTTGTTAGTAATCATCATTAAACACTACTAAGAGGACTACTGTAATCAAAATGCTGAAATCTCTAATTTTCTTTGGATTTTAATGAAATTCATTACGCGCGAATGCTCTTTAATGAAAAAGCAATTTTTTAATTATGTCACAAAAGAAAATTCAAAAAGGAGAGGGGGGGGAACAGTATATTTATTTTTCAAAAGCATGTTTATTTCTCTCTATAATCAAATTATATTGATACATTTATCCAATATCTTTATGAGTTTCCCAACACCTTCTGCGTAAAAGTCTTTGATTTGCTTCAGCCACTTATTTGTCGCGCTCTGTTTCTGCATCGGTCGCGAAATGTTTAAAATATAACCATAATTTCAAAAATTATAAGCATACTAAAGTAAGAAACATTTCTGGGGGGAAAAAGTAAATTTTACGTTACGCGTGCTATTTTCTAAAATAGTAGACTTCGATGTGTAAGATTTTATAAAGTTGTAAAACGTATCATACTCTTTAAAAATCCTACCTAATTTTAGTATTATATATCTTTTGGGTTTAAAAATATTTGAAAAAGACTGAAATTTTAAAAAAAATTTATGTAGTTTATTTTTTAAATTATAATTTATTATTCTATATATATTAAAATAGCTACAGCGCAACAAGGATAGCTACAGTGTAATAAGGATATATATATATATACATGATTCAAAAATATACACAAAATAGTTATAAACGTAAGATAATTGGAATCATGATAGTATAAAGTCTTAGCTACAATAGTACTATAACAAACTCCTGGCTTTAGAAACCAGGATATATACATATATATATATATATAACTTTATAAATCAACTTATTGCTGCTAATTAGAGCTAATGTTATAGGAAATATAATGCGCAACGTAAAACTTAATTAATATTTCTTACAGAAATGCATCTTATTTTCATGGGCTGATAATTTTTAAAATTATTATTATATTTTATACTTATTTGAAACCTCATTCCTTTATAAATAACGTGTAAAAGAATCGAATTATTTAATTTAAGCCTCAAAGAATTGCATCTAATTGAAAATTTTTTATATTTTCAGCCCTCGAAATAAGGTTAACACTTGTTTCGAATTTGGAAGAAAATACTCCAAAATTGGAAGACCAGAATAGCATTAATTATTAATCACAATTAGTTCATCTAAATATCTCTTAGTTAATATGCTCCAATTCCAAAAAAAAACAACTTTTAGCGTTTTGCTGTTAATTTTTCCCCAAGTCATTAACTTGGTTATCCTAAGCTGACTCTATCCTGATTAATGCATTTAATTAATTAACTCATTAATCTGAGTAGGATTAGTTCTCTCCCAAACAGTTTTTTTACAGGTGAGGTATATTTAGAAATTTTAAGCCATGAACTGTTTTTTTTTCCATCTCCACAGAAAATTCCACTGTCAGTAATCTTTTGCACACACAAAAAAGTATGCGGTAATATTTATTCAATGTATTACTTAATCTTGGATTTAACTCCATGCCTATAGGAGGAAATAAAATGTATTATGTCACTTTTATTTCGTAATGAAGTTGTTCGCATTTCTAGATGTCAATCAAATTCTTCGAGTTGGGAATTATAGGTGTTTGCTGTCACTGCTCACTAATTTCTATTGCAAACAGCAACATGCTTGATTTTTTTTTCGGGGGGGGGGGGGGTTAAAATGTTAAAATATGTATGAAAAATAAATAAATTTATGAACTTGCATAATACCATCTGAAATACCCTCTTTTACAACTCAAAAAATTCTTGAATTTAAACATAGATTTTAATCGAAGTTAGAAACAAATTTTATTTGAGAACTTGTGACAAATACTTTTATATTGTGTTTAAAATTACACCCATATTATAAAATAAGACTGCAGATGATTTCAATAGATCTAGGCCAGGAGTGGTCAATCTTTTTGAGAAGAGTGGAAGAGTTCCACTATCTGATTAACAAAAAATTATGCGTGCCACTTCAAACTTTTCCAATAAACAAAAGAATATGAAAAGATGAAAAAAATTTACTTATAAGCTTATTATGGAATTTTTGCGCAAATAGAACATATTTTATGGAAGTCTATAACTAGAAGAAATTTAAAAATAATATAATAAATAAGACTAAAGTACAAATTTAAGCTTTATCGTTAATTTTTTTTTTCAGTTTGAATCGGTTATTATAGGTATACAATAAAAAAATGAGTAACCACAGAAAAATTTAATTTTAAATAATTATTAAACAATTAGTACTTTCTTAATGTGGTTTTTCAATTTGTAGATTTTTTACTCAATAGAAAATCGGGTGTTTTAGGTGTGCATCGGTTTCTCTTTTTTTTCTCCAAAATCGGTACAAAAAATCAAAAGTTTGTTCAAAAAGATATATGATTAGTCAGGATTGGAAAAGAACAATCTTTTCCTTGTAATCTTAAATTTAAATTATACAAATAGTATCCGTAAGAAAAGCTAAATCTCAAAGCCTATCTTCATTTTTGA
>BMAO01023692.1:0-18260 GCA_019973975.1 Trichonephila clavata
GTGTTCTTCAGTAAAAATAGGACTTGAATCTACGACATTGATTCTGTAGAAGTCCAAAAAAGGTTTTTATTTAAAGATTCATTTTCTAAATAAGGAATATTTGAACAAATGCAAAATAATTGAAACAAATCTTTAAGATGAAACGTAAATATATGTGAACGAGGTGGAGGGGAAAAGTAAACTGAAAAATAATGTAATTATATAATTAAAAATCAATAAATTATTTTTATTTTTAGTATTGAACTTTTAAGTAATATATAATCTGCTATTATTGCTACCTTTTTGAAATCACTTTTTCAGAGAGCATCAACCAAAACATGGACAAACCCTATCAAGCCCTAACTGTATGTACATTTCAACATGCTGCAGCTTCTTCAACTTTATATTATGAGTAATTCTCAGGATTGTCACAAAATATTTTTGGTAATATAAAACCATTTTACCATCTGGCCATTTTAGTGATGAAATGCCAATATGGTAGCATTCAAAATTTAAGCGAATGTTTTAATGTAATTTTGTTTCGACTACTATATAAAGTAGTATTGATCCGCATCGAACATTGCATTTAATTGCTTCAATTCTTAAATGTAGTTTAATAATGGTTTCTCTCTCTCTCTCTCAATGGATTAATTTTAATAATGGGTATAATAATAATAAAAATAAAATGGGTATTACTATTGAGTCCTATACTATACAGGGACAAATAACGCTTGGTAATGAACATATTGAAAATTTACAACTCAAATTTTACCAACAGTTGATCATTCAGAAGAAAAATTAAGGCCATTAGAAAAGGAAGGGGTTAATTTGAGAAACAACAAATAATACATAAAAGCTAGAAAGATTGGAGCTGCATTTCGAATATTAAAATTCTGTTATTTTCTACAGAATTGAATTTTTACGATAACTCCAACTAAAAAAAGGGAATATCTAAAACCAATCCGTTAAATTTCAATGAAATTGGCAACAGTTATATAAATACCTGATTAAAATGTGGCAAGCCACCAGGTCTTAAGAAAGTTACATTTAATCATATTCTACAGCAACCCCTCCCTTTGAATTCAAAACAAATCTATTTTGATAAAAAATATTATCAATTCGAATGTTTATAAATATTTGTCTCTTAAAATGTTATATTTTGCATATCACGTAACATTTAATTTGGATCAATAAATATACAAGATTAAAATTTCTGATTATATCTAATATATTTTTGATCGTGCTATTATTCTTCACATTAAAAAAAATCCCAAATTTCATTAGAATTTTTTTTTAAGACTGGTAAAGTAAAAATTAGTATGTTATTTATCACAATTATAACACTTTAAATTTATTTTTGTCCTTAAATGATATTAATTCTGAATTTTTTTTTAAGAAATTTATTTCCAAAATTAATTTACGCGTTTAATCCAGTTAATATGGCGCAAAACTTCATCTGGTATATTTGCTATCGGCTGTTACAGTCGGAATCATGTGATCGGTGTTGTTGAGACGTGGTTCGACTCTTGATTGTATTGAAGACACGCCATGTAAAGGAGCTAATACAATTTGAATCCCAAATTATTCGCATTAGCTTTGTTTGGAAACTTAAAGAGGTGGGTGGCACAAGACTAAGCGATCTATCACCAGTTGCCCTTGTATAGCTTTAATGATCTCTCTCTCAACCTGAAAAAACATTCATTCAATTCCTACTCTATTAGCTCACTTACTCTCTCTCTCTCTCTCTCTCTATATATATATATATATATATATATATATATAAATCTAATACATACAATTCTCGTGTCATAGTGTTTGTATAACCAAACTCTTCCGAAACGGTGTGGCTGATTCTTATGAAGTTTTGTGCGTATATTCAGTAGGTCTGAGAATAGGACGTAAACTATTTTTCATTCCGATATTGTAATTAGTTAAAAAGATATTAATTAAAAACCTTAAAACGCTTAATTGTATTAACCCTGCGCGTTATTTTTCCCGCCTAGCGTCGTAAACGAATAGAGGGTGAAATTTTTCGGTATTCTCGACGTTATTTAAACAGCCATATGATTTTTGTTGTTTAAATTAGACAAAAAATAATTCCAGAATCGGAAAGATCATTTTTTTCGCCACGATACAGTATAATTTATTTGCAAAATAATAATATTTTCTATTTTTTAAGATATTTTTAAAAAATAGTTAAAAATGATGCGTTTTTATGAAAATTATTTCGAAATCGTTGCGTATGATATATTTAAATAAATTATCACTGAGGGAGAAAAATTCAGAGTTGGGTACTTTTTGGACAGCATTCGCTCACAGAGTGAACCATAATTTGTACATGCACTTAAAAAATGCTGTTTTCTAAAGGTATCCGACTACCCTTAAAATTGTGAATTTGGCCCAAAATTTAATTTTTTAAAATTATTTTATTGTATAGACCATCATATTAGCTTTATAAAAATACCATTTTTTTATTTTCTGTTTACTAGAAAACAACTACAGGTCTTTTAGTAAAAGCAGATGTCATTACTTTAAGCAAGATGCCATTCTTTAAAACATATTTTACTCGAAATGTGTGTTCTTTTTAAATGCTCAAACGGGGCCAGCAATTGCTCAAACAGTTTTCAAAATTATTAACTGAAATTGCTTACGTATATTCTGTATAATAGTAGAAGTGTTCTATCCTTCAGATTTATCAATCACTATTATATTACAAAATTTACAGTCCGTTATGTTAGTATAATCACTGTTTATTTTAAGCAATTTCATATAATAAATAAGATAAAGTTCTCTAGTTTTAGTAAAAATTAAAATAGATCTTATCTTGAAAGTCATTTCAAAAATGAATAATATAGAAACACATCAGATTTGATTGATTGAAAATTTGTTGCTGAATTTTGGTACAGCATGAGCCCCGTTTATGTTATTTTTTGTAAATTTTTACCATTTTCTTCCCATTTTAATAATACTAATTTTTTTATCTTCTTAATTTTAGCATATTTTTCTTAAAGTATATACTAAACGAATCTAAAAACCATAAAAAATCCCGATACCTCCATTTTTTTTTTAAAAAAAGTTTTATGCAAGTAGTCGGATACCGTAAATGAAATAGGAATGTTTTTAATCGACTGTTACAATAAAATAATACAAAAATTCCCTGAATAACAATAAATCAAAATAATGGAATACAGATTTCTTGGTTTGGAATACATCAATGATCTATACAATTTAAAATCACAGATTCTACAACATTTGAAAAGAGAGCAATGTACACATTTATGGAAAGAATTCATAAACTAATTAATTGCTTCTTAAAATAATTGCTATAGTTATCAATAAATTGTGGATCGATAACAGAGTGGTTATGTTTTGTGACCCCATATTCATAGATAGTATGTTAATCCACAACAGCATTTTCAGGAATTGTCATGGAAAAAACAACATTTTTTTTTCAAGTTAGTTGTCATACTAGGTTTAAAAATTATACAAATGTAACTCAAGTTATTTGTGAAGCAAAACCATTTTCGCTTCAAATGGCTAAGTGTTATACTTCATTTATCTACGTACATTTAATGGAAAGAGAAATTAACAGGAGGAAATCCACATATATTTATTTTTTGAAAAAATGGTATCGCGTACTGCTTGTTTTTGTCTCTCATGAAAAAAGCAAGAAATTTTATTTTTATGTTTCAATATAAAAAAAACATGTTAAGAATTTCAAAAAGTATATAATTTACTTACTTTAATGAAAAAAAGAATACTTAAATTTTCCCTTACTCTCAAAACTTTTTTACTTTAAATATTTAGAGAATACCTGTATGATCAGTAGCATATAAAATATCTAACTGCATAAAAAGATATGTTCACATAATAATTATATTGAGAAAAATTTGAAGCATATTAACTTTTTTTTTTATTCATTTATTAATTTTTTTTTGTCTTTTTCCTTCCATAAAATATTTTAAAATATTCATTTAGTGACTGTGCCTTACAAGAAGTTAACCCAGCTGTGTTAAGAGACTTTTTATTACTTTCTTTTATATATTCTGACTTTAAATTTCAAAGAAAACTTCTCCAAATTTATCGAAATTTTCAAACACGTTTTTCCTAAGACTTTTAAAGGAAAGAAATTGATTTACGAATTTTCTATGAAGATGTTCTGTCATCTTTTCCACCAAGTTGAACTAAAAATATTTATATCGATTGCTAACTTATTTTAAAATATCAATTTCAAAATATTTTTTGAATTAAACCGAGAGATTTTAATTACTACACAATTAAATAGAAACATATATAATTCCCCTCGAAATAAGCTAATTTTTAAAGTATCGTTTGAGTGAGAGTGAGAGTGAGAGAATATTAACGTTGCACTGATTAGCAACACGAGGGCTTTTCGCGACGGTCCGTGTAATTTTGAACCATGGTCAAGTGACGCTTTAAAGTATCGAATATGAAAGGATAAACACTGTTGCACACGTATATAAATCCACTTAAATTCTCCTTGAAAGTTGCTCAGAGACCATTTTTTACATGCATTATGTGTGTCAGTTCTGAATAAATAACCTAATATTTTTAACAATTATTCATTTTTTACCATCGAAGCAAAAATGAAAATAAGGTATTGTGTTATCTTGCACATAATGTAGCTGACGAAATTAACTATTTAACAAGTTTGCCCGTACGCTCCACAGCCATTGATATTTCCTTCTTTCAATCTTTGATTTGCAAGTATCTTTAATTCTTATAGTAAGATTATAGTTTCCGGAGTTTTTAAGAGATGAAGTTTGTCCATGATACTGAAATGCTTCTTATCCGGGATTTTTTGTGTGTGATGAAAACGGGAATTTTTCATAGAAGTCAGGAAGTTAAATTCTTGAAAAATTTCGACTAAAAATAGTATCAGCAAGACAATACAGTAGAACGTTGTTTATCCTAAAGTTTATTATCCGGAGCGTCAAATATCCAAACCAAAGTCCGGATCCGTTTTCGAACTGTGCAATATTTAACATTTGTTTCCTGTGAGGACAAAAGTGATGGGAAAAACCAAGGTGAGGGTTATTTGGGGAATTTCAACTGTGTGATTTGGTAAACATCTGCGCGGAATATTAAGTCAGTTTGTTTCCAAGTGAGGGGTGTATACGTGCTCTTTTGTTGAGTTTTGCTGATGTAGAAACCTGGATGGCATGCACTGCAGAAGACTGTGGATTTCAAATGCTACATGATGACGAGATGGTGACATCCGTGTAAGAAGAATCCGACCCTGTCGACGATGAAATGGATGAAAACGAGGACAACACACAACAATAAAAGTAGCAAATGCTGATGCTTTTCTGCATTAGAGACAGATTTGGAGTGGTATGAACAACAATGAGAGTGCTGTCCTACTCAACTACTGCTGCTCAAGAGAATCAGAGACCTTGCATTGAAAAAATGAAGGTGTACAATGGTACAGCGAAAAGTAAGTGATTAATTTCCACAATCAATATAAAATTGCGACATTTTGCACCTATTTTGCTTTCTCTTCAAGCACGTTTTCCGCATGTGATGATTTTCAATATTTCTATAGTGTCCAATATCATAAACTACATGGATCACATTTAGTTTTTGGTTATCCGAACAATCGCGTATTCGAACGGTGTCCGGTCCCAATTGATTCGGATAAACGACGTTCTACTGTATAAAGATTGTAGCTGTATAAGTAATGAACATGAAAAAAAATGTTTCTGGTCTGATTGCAATGTAAGGCTTTGTAATACACTATGCTTCAACTTGTAAATACAGGGTGACTCATAAAGAAGTCGCACCATCTTAGTGAACCGTAAGGTAATGGTTCTTCTCCCTATAACTGAAGTGACGTAGGCAGTTGTACATGACATGTAAATAGTCGGTCAAAATGTGGCGTTTGATGTGGAAAAGGCTTTTTGCGCTTTGAATTTAGCAAAATGTGACTGGGGCCACTTTTTTGGATTTGTTAACTTCTTGGTTGATGCTACAGTTGCAAAATGACATTGACAGATTCATTCATCAAATGAACCCTGTACCACCATATTGATGGCCAACGTTCGAGATTACCTCAATGAAATATTTCTCATCGATGGATTTGATGGATCATGGACTACAATATGCCTACTCAATGGTCACCAAGAAGTCTTGTCTTAACACCTTGTTATTTCTTTCTGTGGAGCTACGTAAAATATAGTTTATTCACCTCCCTCCCCCCAATCCTGTTGATTTAGTGGAGCAAAAACTGCGTATCACAACCACTATCAATGGGCTTAATTCAGATACCTAATGGTTCAGATGACTAATGGTTCACACATAGAATATCTATGGTAGTTTCTAACAAAACCTTAATAATCCATATAATCCTGTTATAAAAGTGCTTCTCAATTTTTTTTCTCAAACTTTCATCGTGCCTCCTCCCCATCCACATACAATAACAATGCATTGAATGCAATAATAATGTACTTTGCTGATATAGCTACCATGAGACCTTAATTATAAACCCCACAAATTATCATTATATGTATTACATTCTGTATGTATTACTTTTAAGTAATAGATGTTTTAAGTAAGTTACAGGAAATTAATATTTTTTAAAAATAATATTTTATTTTCGACTTTCTTATATACTACCGTCCCCCAGGAGGTGCACCCCATAGTTTGAGAATAGCTGTGTTGCAAGTAACATATAATATTTTAAATTGTTTTAATTTATGTTACATTGAAATTGTATGCTTCTTTCTGAATCATCTATGTATGTGCTCACACACTTAACCCTCAAGTGTTTGAAAAACTGGTACAAATACGAAATTTTATTTTTCATATGAGAGATAGAAAACGTTTTAAGATATATGAAATGGCTTTCAAAGCACGTAGAGTGTACTTATAAAATATAAATCTTTATAGGGTTTTTTGTGTTGCACAATTATACTACAAAAAATGATGTGAAAACTTCTCAGTTCATTCCATTTTCTCCTTCTATAAAGTATTGGGCTTAGTTATACGCAAAAAAAACTTTTTTCCTTTTTTTAAAGCATTTTGGGCACAAAAATTAACCGGTTAAGTCGATAAAAATTACCTTGAACTTCATTAATACAAATGATATACTATACATTATATTTTCAATACTCATAGAAAGACTTCCCAGTGTAGTTTTATCTGAAATGTTCTATAATGTACAACAACCTTCTTCAGTTCAGCAATACAAGAGTACTTAAAGTTGCTTGTACATATTGTGCGAATTTTTATTCCTTAACTTTTGCTATAGGGTTGAGGTTTAGTAAGCAAGCTAAACTTTAATGAACTGATCAAATTTGTTATAAGTTAAGTAATGTTTCATGTTGTCGCATTCAAAAAATAAACAGCATTATTGTGCTCATATGCACGGTGATTCCATCAAACTCTTTGTAAACGTAATAAAAGTATCTGTTCCTGTAGATCTTGGTATGCTAAACTATGTATTTTGCAGAAGAGAAATATTACAGAGAGAGAGAGTTTCACTTGTAGTAAAATTTTTCCCCTTCCGAGTTAATCTTTATAAAACACAAAGAAATTCCAGTGTGAATAAGCTTCATTCGTTCCGCTGAAATTCTGCAAACAAAAGTAAAAAAATATGTAGATAGAAGTATATGAAAGAATATAGTAAATGATAGAAAAATAATATTGCTTTACTACAGTGTGTTTGGAAGTGTTTTTGGGAAAATGAAACTCTTGCTCTCTTGTTTATTGATTACAGTTCAGGTTCAAGTGCTCTTTTTTTTCTGTATCTCCCAAACGAGCGCAGTGAATTTTTTAATAAATACAATCCTCTTTCGTAAATTATCTTAACTCAAGAATTTTTATGTATTTATAAAAAAACTTATTATGCGTAGAAGAGTATTTACATGTATATTAAAAACTAATGCTTATACACCAGATAATTTTTATTTTAGATTAATTATCTGCAGGAACAATTTGTAGATTTTAAGGAAAACAAAATATGTTTAAAATAAGTTTATGCTGATATAACTTACAAAATACTATACAACTATATGCTGTACGCATGAAGGGCTTATTACCACGGCCAGTCCTTGTGCAGGCAAGAACCATACGTTTCTGATCTGTATTGGCGACGATGGATCACATTCATGTAGAGCAAGAGAAGCCAAGCGACAGCAATATTCATTTCTGATGGGTAATAGAAGAAGAGATTGTAAACACTGACACTGAGTGTCACGTGTGGTCGCATGTTGGAATATATTTGATGACAAGCTCTGAGTATATGAGATGACAACGGGCTCCAACACATCAGAGATGTAGCATTGACTGTTTAGTGTAGCCTGCAATGGATTCTAGAGAGCTGCAGCAGTGAAATCCAATACCACCCGATACCATGATACAGGGTGCAGGAAAAGTGTAGCGATGCATAACGCCACCGTTCCGCAGCCTTTCACCACGGTGCCTCCAAACTCGAATCCAACCATCCTGATGTTGCAGGCAGAAGCGGGATTCGTTACTAAACACAACATAATTCCATTCCGTTGTCCATGTCCACCGTTTATCGCACCCTTGGCAGCGCAAACATTTTTCGTAACCAGTAACGTCCATTGCTATAAACGAAGCAATTGACGTCTTGCGGTCATTCCACTCTGCTGAAAAATTCGTCGAGTGGTACAAGCGGTGACCGAATAATGCGTGGTTTATTATGTGGTGAAGTGATTATCACCTGCATCATCATGGGCATTGGTGCTACGAGTTGGGTGCGATCCAAACTGTCGTTCCGATATTTTCTTCCCTTATTAATTGTTTTCTGAAAATCATGTATTTTCCAAAAATGTCAAGCCCTTGAATTAACACTCTTATTTTCAGACTGGGTGATAAATTTTCCTCTTTGTTTCTTTATTTTCATAACCACGAAGTTCTCCAATACTCAGTTGAAGAATAGCATGCTATATTTTTGCTATTATTTGAAGATATATTGTAATGTTGGTAATTGACAAAAAAAAAAGAGGCAAGTCAGCATTTCAAGTGTACCCTCCTGAAGAGCAATTTCTTCTCAATTCCACATCAAATATTTATCAAAACTTGGATGTGCCCCATGAATTAAAATTAATTTAGCGGAAATCTTCCTAAAATACATTCATGGAAATCCTCATCCTTAAAATAGCCCTAAATCTATTAACTGTCTTAGTCCATTTCGTCATAAGCTTTGGTAGAACTTTTTTTTTAAGTGAAATCAGTTAGGAGCAAATATTTTCATTATTAATTATGTATTTAAGCACGGAAGGAATTGCTTTTGCTCTGAATGCAAACAATAGTATACATAAAATGTATGATCAAAAATGAGAAGTATATAAACAGCAGATGTTCATGATCGTTTCTTATTAAAGAAAATTAGATGAGCTAGTTATGTATCACACTACTTTAAAAGAATATTTCGAAAGAGTTCCAGAAATAAACAGATAAAAATTTTCATTTATTCTCATTAGAATCTCAAATATCAATGATTTAATCAAATGAAGTAAGAGAAATATTAAAAAGTTTATGATATAAAATAACTTTACAGGCAACGGCTTTTCTTCGTAAAGAAAATAGTTTTTTTTTTAATTTAATGTATCTATTGCAACATAAAGAAGAGAGATAAATAAAAATACTGCTATAGCTTCAGAACAAAGTATGTTGAGGTATTGGACTACTTGCGACAACTTTTTTTTAAGAAAATGAATGTATGGAGATTTTGTGTGGTGTTTAGATACGTTTAGTACATTTAAAGAAAAATAGGCTAAAAAACAAGAAGAGAAAAAAGAAATAATTATTACTGAAATGGGAAAAGCTTGGTAAATTTTGCAAACAAATAACATAAACGGGCCCATTCTGTACCAAAAGTGTATGAACAAATTTTCTATTCTGATGTGTTGGTATGTTATTCAATGTTGAAATGACCTTCAGGATAAGAGATATTTTATCTCTTAGAAAAATTAGAGCACTTTATCTCAGTTATTATATGAAATTGCTTAAAAAAACAGTGATTATATTCACATAAGGGATTTTAAATCTTTTAATAAAACAGTGATTGATTAATCATCTTGAATGTAAAGAAACTTCTACTATTATACAAAACATACACAAAAAATTTCAGTTAATTATTTTCAAAGTTTTTTAACCAATCGCTATCCCCTTTTGAGGATTTTCAAAAAAAAAAAACTCATTTCGATTAAAACGCGTTTTAAAGTATGGCATCTTGCTTTAAGTAATGTCATCTGTTTTTACTAAAACACTTATAGTTTATGTACTAGTGAATGGAAAAAAATAAACTTGGTATTTTAATAAGCAAATAAGGTGATCTATAAAATAAAACCATAAAAGAAATTGTCAATTTTTGGCAAAATTCACAATTATAGGGTAGTCGGATACATTAATTGCAGTAAATATGAAACCATGAATACACTGGTATTTATATGTAATCGTTATCCATATAAAGTTTGAATTTTTATGATGGAAACATTTAGATATTTCATTGACTAATTGTTCTCCATTTCGAACTGTTCGAAAAAACAAACTCATTTATTTATGTTAATTTAAATTAGTATTCCTAAATATTCTTTTTTATTTTACGCGTAAACATCCATAACCCTTTATCACCAACAAACAACTCAACAAATTTAATGCCGTCTTCTCACGATTTATGATGAAAATAAATACGGAAGTTATGAACCATCCATTATGATCACGAAGGAAAGCGTGATATTGGACATTATTATGAGGTGAATTATTATATGGTGAACGCGATAATTAAATTTAGGTCAATTAATCAAATAAAGGATTGCACGCAACCCTGTGTGCAATGCCTATTTTATGAAAACCAACTTTTATTAGTCAGAAAATTTCTAAAAAAATAATGAAAAATTAAATAATTCTAATAAATGATTCTAAATGTAATCCAAAGATTTAAAACATGGAAATTAAAAAGATAATTTTTGCTCTTTAAAATACCAGTTAACTTAATACCTATGAATTTCCAAATTAAATTAAAGCTTGAAAATGTCTCATTCCAAATATTTATTTTTCATTTATAACAGGGAAATAATAAGCACATTATATTTTTAACACAATTGACGCACAAAAATTTACTTACAATAAACTTGTGGAAAATTATTTCATAGCATTGGATATTCGAAGGGAAAAGTAACAAAGAAAATATAATACAAAGAACTTTATTTCAAGTATCATATCAAGTATTTTTTACCAGAATTAAAAGAAAATATTTGAAAGATTTAAGCTATATTAAATATAGATATTTATTGCGTTTGTTATTTCTAAGCTAACTTTTTGTTTAATATTTAAGCTTATTTTTCTAATGTTGTTTTAAATTTCTAAGAACTTTCTTAGATACATTTGATATTGCCAGTCATTTCAAACATCCAATCTTTTCATTTATTTTTAATATACAAAATTATAATATCACAATGAATTGATTTTTTCTTATATACATCTTTAACGTGTTTTCTATATAAATTCATTATTGCAATATGAAAAGCAAAACTACTATGATAATCATTTCAACAATTTTGCACATAAATACTGCTGTTCTTGGTCTACATTTTTTATGTATTTTTATATTTTCATGATGTCTTTTTAAGGATCATTAAATTCTAAATATTGAACAAAAAAAATTTCTATAACACATATTAATTTTTTATTGTTTATGGGGAAATTTATGGATCTTCAATTAGTTAACTTACCTTTTAAAAACGAACGATGTTATTCATCAAAAATGACAAACTTTTAATTGTACAAAATACATGGAAAAATTATATTTATAGGGTACGATAAAAATATTTCATATGATACTTGAAACTCTATTTATTCCTCCTTTAATTGAATAATTTAGTAATATACTGGCTTAGAATATAAAAATGTCATTTTATTTTTATAGCTCTTTCACTTGAGATATATTACAGACAATATTCATTATCTTCTTAGATAATATTTTATAGCTCTTTAGTAATAAAAATGTACTAATAAATTACAAGTCAATAGTTTTCATAATTTACAGAATGCAGCGTAGTTCAAGAGTCGCATGAAAAAATAATTTAGCAATAAGCTGCTTTTAAAGAAACTATATGACATTTTTAAGCTTTAATGTCGAAAACTTCTACCATGCCTTAGCAACAATTTTATGTAAAAAGGTTTAAAGATATTTTGACATCACAAACTAATTTTAGAGATATAATTTCTAAATAAGCTTAAAGTTGTTCCATGTTTGCAAGTAAAAAGAATACCAAAGAAAGTTTCAGTAGTTTAAAACAAATATTCTGCAAAAAAGGCTTTTTAAACGTAAGGGGTCTCAGGGGTGTTAATTTTGTCTCGAGGGGTGAAAATGTAAACAATTTTCAAACAGGTATACTTCTTTTAAATTTAAATTAAAAAATTCGAATCTTTTACGTGCTATTTACAAAGGATTGTGGTTTCAAAAAAGTACAAAATGTTTGAAATATAATCATAATTTTAAAAGTCATAAGCAAATGCACATAAGAAATAATTTTGTAATAAATATTAAGCAATTTTTGCGTCGCGCACGCTATTTTCTAAAATAGTAGCCTTTGATGCATAGAACTGTATAGATTTTAAAATATACCATTTTTTTAACCCTACCTAATTTTCGTATTATATATATATTTTATATATATTTGACAAATATGTAATTTTTTTAAAAATTTAAAAATGTATTTTTATTTTAAAAAATATAATTTATTGTTTGCATAAAATTTCATAGAATTTTAAAATGTATCATACTCTTTAATCCCTAGTAAATTAAGAATAATATATCTTTTGTATTTCAAAGATTTGCAAAATATTAAAATTGTTTTAAAAATTTTTAAAATATATATTTTTTTATTTTTAAAAAATTATATAAGTTATTTTTCTATTTAATTAAAATTACTGCGGTGTAATAAGGATGCATTTAACTTTATAAATCAACTTATTCTTAATAGTTAAATCTAATACTTTTGAAAATAGCATGCGCGCTGTAAAACTTAATTAGGATTTCTTATAAAAATGTTTCTTATTTTCATATGCTTATAATTTTTAAAATCATGATTATGTATTAAACATTTTACACTTCTCTGAAGCCCCATACGTTTAAATGTTTTTTAAATATATATCATTAGCTTCCCTCTCTATATTTCTCTCTCTCATTCTCTTTCACTGTTATGAAAGAACTAATTCCATAAAGCCATTGTAATTTGAATGTTAGACATTTCTTCATAAAAATTTTTTTTTATTGAAGTGATAACTTCTTTAGGTGTGTTTTGCTGAAGAGGAGATTTAAATGAAGAGTTAGGTTCGGTCCATTACGCTCAACGCTTTTTTTCGGCTCCAGTTGAAAATCATACTCGTGTTGCTTAGTTTTGAAATGAAAAAAATTTTAGGCACGTGTTGTTTTTTTAAGTAAAAATTCCATGCACATTTTTTCCCCGTAAAGTTTTATTTTCTTTCTTTGAATATTAATACCATGCAGACCACTCTTCCTTATTTCAGTGAGTGAACGAGAGAACAGGAGCACAAGGCAAAATAATTTTTAATAAAGATTACTCTGATGTTGTAAATTAGAAATGGTGTGGGGGTGGGGGTCTAATCGGCAACCCACTCTCTCCGTCCTACGCGGCTCTAGGTGTAGGGGGAAATAAAGCATCACCAACAAACTCCATAATAACAATTACTTTTATTAATCCATTGAACACACCCTTAAACGATGCGTGAAACCTTAAGTGAATCTACAAGAGGAAACCTAGGAGTGAAATCTAAAGCGTTGTCTATTCCTAATATTCAACTCTAAGAAAACCCGAGTATCTGAAATAGATAAGGAGAACAAGCACTAATGAACCGATAGCTAATTCTAGTTCTACTATCTTAAATCTTCAATCTAATAATTTAATCTAAGTAATTACTTTCTTAACTCACGCTAGGTTTGTGAACAAAATATTGCAATATTCGCACTTACATTACAGCTACACGACTCCTTCTATATTACATCTACAAAACCTTTTTTGACTTTATATAGTCAAACTAATTTACACATCACGTGTTCTTCTTGAAAGGCTGTGAATTAATGTGAATGCTAGCCCCAAAGTTTCCCCAAGAGGATTAATAGAAAAAATATCGTGAATAGACTTGTCACATTGGGATTATGGTAGTTATTATAATGAATTTTCAAAGTTTTGTTATAAAGTTGCCACTCTCCGTTGAAAACCAAGAGGTTTTAAATGTTTATGTAGTAAGGAGAGTTTGATTCTTCAGTTGAACTTTACTTATGATCAATAATGTTTTAAAATATTACAAAAGCTGATTGCTCGCTGGCTTAGAAGTAATCGGTGAAACACTACATTAATCATATAAAATCCTTGAACCAAAAGAAAACTTTAGAATTTCTCTGAATTTATAAAGTATAAGGAATTTTTCTTGGACTTCCTTGAGACCACAGTTGTGCAACAAAAAAATGAAAACGATTTGCATAGATTACGCTTTTGACAGCAAACGGAATGTGCAAATTCAACGTATTACCGTCAATTCAAACATTAACTGTGAAAGATCACGAACCATCCCCCTTTGTTTGAGAAAATTTTAAGAAAAGTAAACGACTCCCAGGGCAAAAGCTTTCCTAGTCTTATATAGTATATAGCATTATATAAGTTATATAAATGGTACTTTGGTATTATCGCAACGGCATTGGCGACTTTATACGAAATGACGCACATGGTGTCCAATTCAGTGCTTCAGCGCATACGACACAGGAGAAATCAAGATTGCTAACTTGGCGAGTTATCTTGAACGTTGGCACTGTTGTGATAGTGCGTATGTACCAACGCTGGGAGTGGTGTCTTTAATCAAAAGTCATTAAGTCCAGCTTTCTAGACGCAACCTGGAAACTGCTCGGTATTCAATGCGAATTAATTACCATAAATGAAGGATTAAACACCATCCTTGACGGCACTAATTCTAATGACATTTAGGTCCTTACTGACAGTCGGAGCTCGATTCATTATCTACAAGATTGGAGCAATGTATGCGTCTTCGTGGGCATACAAATTATCACACATCTTAAAAATCTAGCCAAGGGAAGGGAAGTCCACTTTCAGTGGATTACATTCCATGTAAACATCCAAGGGAACGATGCTGCAGACATCTTGACTAAAAGAGGTTGCTCTAAGCCTCTCAACCGGGACTACACACTAACATATAAAGAAATTTTCTCTAAAAAGAAAAAAGCAGTCAGACAAGACTGGCTCACCACTCCCGTCCATCCTTGGTATAGCAGGAAGACCCCAGAGAGAGCGTTAGAATTCGGATGTGACACAAAATGAACAAACGACTATCTCAAGACTCATAAGTGGACATCTAAAAAACATGACATTCGATTCAGGACACAAAGTCTTTTCATTGTGCAAAAAATGCAATCTGAACCGGCATCCACGGATCACATCCTGGATTGCTTGGGGTCGCTCTGGCGGAAGTTTATGAAAGTCCTCTATTGGTGCTTGACTTCGCTAGAGTTCACGGTATCATGGATCTTATATATCTATAGCTGCCGCTAGATCTCTGAGGGATTAGAAACAACAACAAAACAACCAATAAGCATATATATTATACAATATAGTTTATATGCAAAAAATTTTAAATATAATTAGTCTAATGGACATTTCAATCGTATATACTCATATATAAACACATAAGATTGCATAATTATTTAAACATTGCTCTTTACAACAAATGGTTAAAGAAAAAACAAATCCTCCGATAAAAGAGCACAAAAAAGGGTTGAGCCGTAGGGTTGAGAATTTCATCTTGCCATAGAAGGCCTGAAGTGGCACATTAAATCTGTCTTGGCTCAAAGTCCACATGTTGGCGTGGCTTAAATATTTGAAAAGGGCGTCGTCAATAGGCCTTGTGATTCTCCACAGTGCAGCACAAAGTAATTTAAAATCATATCAGTCATAACGTCATCAATTTGTAAAATTTGCACTTCTTTCACATTCCAGAAACTTATTTTTAAATGGTTCTTAAATATTGTATATGCCTAGAATTAACCTTTAAATTTTATTTCTTATAAAATGTTTGTTAATTTATAAAAATATAAATTTATAAAGTCCATATTGGAACACATTATATAACAAGAATCATAGGTGAATGTGGTTGTCTCAATGCGGAACCCTTATATGTATGCTACTCTTACTCGAAGCTCCATTTCGAGTCGTATATTTATTTCTATGTCGTAATGGATGTCATTGCATGTTCAAGATATAAATATCAAGTTCTTTATAAATATCAAGAAGTCCATGCTACGTTATTAGGAAATGTAGAATTAGCTTTTATGAAGTGAGTTATTAGTTTTTTTCTTCTTTTGAATGACTTATCAGTTTTTTCTTCTTTTGAATGACTTATCAGTTTAATATTTCTCTCTGAAAAATCTATATTGGAGTGCATCAAAATTTTGAAACCTAATACACTCACTTCCAAAAGTTAAGCACGGAGAGGAAAATGCTAATTTCCGGAAGCCAATCAGAATTGAAGAGGATACAATTCGCTGCAGAGGTAGAGGGAAGTATGCAAAAATGTTAGGTAACAGCCAATCGTGCTTTCATGTCAAGAAATATGCAAAAAGGGCAGTCTTATATGAAGCCAGCATTATGAAGGGTCACAGAAGTTAATTGTAACTACTGATAGAAGGTGTTTAAAACTTTCGTACAATTTGTTTTCAAGACATACGTGTTTCTATGACTTCCAGAAAACGAATGGAAGATTCTAAACGCGGGTGTGCTGTGGGCGCATTGAAGCAGGACAGTCGTTCCCAGATGTTGCTCATTTCTTCGGCGTTCCTCATTCTGTAATTTCACGTTTATGGAACAATTCCAAACCACACAGACAGTTGTCCGAAAGCCGTAGGTGATCGCCCAAGGGTTACAACCCCAGCGGAAGATCGATATATTGCTATTGTAGCCAAGCGGAATCGCAGAGTGACCCCCACACGTGTGACATCTATGATCACAGCGTCCAATTTTGAGGCTATATCTGCAGCTACGATACGCCGAAGAATACAGATGAATGGACAGTATTCCCGGGTACCACGAGTTTGTGTTCCTCTATCCGTCTAATCAAAAGAAGCATGATTAAAGTGGTGATGGGAATATGGCAATTGGACTGTGTCTGACTTTGGCACAATGTCATGTTTACTGATGAGTCACAATTTGCTCTGGAGCCAGATGACAAGCATCTAAGGAAATGGCGTAAACAAGGAACACGCAATCAGACCCTAAACATCACCGTACATCACGCATTCTGAGGCGAAAGCATTATGGTGTGAGCAGGGATTTCATTAGGATACCGCACCGACCTGCACATCTTTAAACGGATTATGTGACGGCTGTCCGGTATCGAGATGAAGTCCTAGAATCCATTGTGAGATTGTACGCTGCAGCAGTTGGCCCTACTTTTGTTTTAATGGACCATAACGCATGTCCCCATAGAGATGGCATCGTCGATGACTACCTGGAGAGAGAAGGGATTGCGCGTATAGCGTGGCCAGCATAGTCGCCCGAAATTAATCCCATTTAAAATCTTTGGAATGCTTCCGCATGGCTATATCTTCACCTTTCCCACCTCCAGCCACTCTTATTGAGCTGGAAACTGCTCTACAAGGAGAATGGCGATTGCTTAATTCAGCAGTGGTTGACTACCTAATTGAAAGCATGGTCAGAAGGTTTAAACTTTGCATACAGATGAGGGGGGGGATCACATACCCTATTAATGTTCTTTTTTCATTTTATGCAGCTTATATTTTCACTTTATACGTAATTCTGTTTAAGTCACCAGTATGACATTATCTGATAACTTACAAAAATTTAATATTGTTTTCATTTCTGTATATAATTAATGATTTTTTATGTGTAAATATATATGCTGCTTTACTGCCAAATTTTGTGTCAATCAAAGCAGTATTTGTTGATTTTTTTGCATTTTACATCTTCGTGCTTAACTTTTGGAAGTGAGTGTAAATACTTTGCATAACAATATTAATAAAAATTCATTAAATGTTTTTGTGTATGAAAAGAGTTCTGTAATTACTGGATAAATATATAAAACTTTACAAAGAGATGAGTTTTTATATCAATACCATACACAAAATTAAAAATAATAATTTAAAGAAGCATTTATTTTCGACTTTAAACTAGATAGCGCGCTTGCATTCAAAATCTACTTCTGATGTAAAACTTTTCCAAGTTGTAATGAAATTAATTATC
>BMAO01023693.1:0-26120 GCA_019973975.1 Trichonephila clavata
AACTCTCATTGTCTATTTATAGTACAAAGATTTCCACTTCTGAATTTATCATGTGCACTCAGTATGTAAATGAGAATTCCAAACATTTGAAAATTCCTTTTAATGAACTGTCTCATGTTTGCGAAATATGCATGGCATCTTTCTCCAAACAGAATTGTTTGAGAAACCATTTACTTATTCATAATAAAGAAAGGACTTTTGTCTGTGAAATATGCAACAAGACTTTTCCTCAGAAAAGACATTTAATTTCTCATTTGCTTACTCATACCAAGGAAAAGCCTCATATTTGTGAAATATGCAACAAAGCGTTTTCTCGAAATCATCATTTAATACAGCATTTGCGTGTCCATACCAAGGAAAAGCCTTATGTTTGTGAGCTATGTAACAAAACTTTTTCACGAAATGGTTGTTTAAAACGACATTTGCGTATTCATACTGCGGAAAAGCCTCATGTTTGTGAAGAATGCAACAAAGCTTTTTCTGAAAGTAGTAATTTGAAAAAACATTTGCGTATTCATACTAAGAAAAAGCCTCATGTTTGTAAAATATGTAACAAAGCATTCTGTCATAGAGGTGCTTTAAGTTCCCATTTGCGTATTCATACTAAGAAAAAGCCTCATGTTTGTGAAATAGGTAACAAAGCATTCTGTCAAAGAGATGCTTTAAGTTCCCATTTGCGTATTCATACCAAAAAGTCTCATGTTTATGAAGTATGCAAGAAAGCTTTTTATTGCAGTAGTGTCTTAAAATTACATGGACGTTTCTATACAACGAAAAAGCCTCGTGTTTGTGCTACAGGTAACAAAGCATTTTCTCTCATTGGTAATTTGAAATAACATTTTCATACTCGTGACTTATGAAATAGTTAGGTTTCTGATATTTACACCATTTGTTTTTAAATGCAAAATCTTCACAAAGGTTTTCAACTTAAAAAAAATTAGAAACTTTGAATTTGTGAACATTTTAAAATTGTTTCTTGCATAGCCCTTAGTTAAATGTATCTTTTTCAATGAAAAAACAGGTGTGTGAAGTAATCAATAGTGTTATATTTTTGAGTCAATATTCCACAAAAATTCATTTATATAGAAACATAGTGGACACAGTTGTAGTATTTGGTCACGACCATTTTACTTTAATTTTGTATTGTTATATTTTATCTGAGGCTTTCTTATGGAATTATTGTATTAATTTTAATCAACAAAAATTAATGTTATTGCTTTTTTGGAAAGAACATTTCTTGTATTTATTTGATTCTAGAACTTTAACTGATTTAAGTAAGTATTATTTTACAGCCATTTGATTCAGAAAGACATATTGGAATATTTTGCTCATAATTTGTCATTCAGCTTTCTGATATTCAAGTTATTCTGTAAGAAATTATAAAGTCACTGTTTCTTGTTTACTTTTATTTTAACTGAAATATGTTAAAATGATAAATTCTCTTCCATTTATGTAAATGCAATTTAACATTCTCGTGAAAAGTTAAATAAAATTTAAATAAACTTATATAGATGTTCGTAAACATATATAATGTTATTTATTATAATGAATATATCTAATATCAGCATATTTTGTTTTATAATAAAAAAATCTGGTTTGTTTTGTTTTAAGCTATACGCTATTCAGATTAAGTCAAAACCATCATTTTGAGGCTGTGTAACAATAAAATATACGATATTAATCAGCAAAGATCCATTTTTTTTCTCAATTCAAGGAGAGGTTAGGAAAAATATTTATATTTGTAAGAAACTTATTGCACAAAAATGTACAGAATCTGGTAAAAGGTATGCCGATCATCTTCCAGTAGGGTTTCTAATTAGAAATTGTTCAGTTAGTTCTTTATTTCAAATTATTAAGAAAAATTCATGAAAAATGCATATCACAATTATTTTCTATAGAAAATCACTATTTTTGGCTACTTATTCAATAAATGTAGGAAAATATATTTCTAAGTTAAAGATACAGAATATTTCCTTCAATGAAATAATATTCAAAATTTCACCTATCAAAACTTTCTATATGAAATATTTAATACACTTATGTTAAGATTATTTGAGGTAATATAAAAATGCAATACAAATAATATTGGAACATGTAGATGAGAATCAAAAACATTTGCAGATATATGGTACACATTTTCTACTATATGTAACACATTTTCTTTGAAAATATTATTTTAATAAGCATCTAACTTTTATTTATTAACATTTCTAAGCAATTGAAAATGCATCACAATTTATCTTTATGGGTTAATTGAGATAGTTCATAAAATAAGACAGAGAAACACTATTTCTTAAGTAGTCCATTTTATTTATTATTAGAAATTGTTATTTTAACAAATATGATTCAGCTCCTTTATATTATCATTTCTCTTTCCTTTGGACTTATCTCTCTTAATTCCATATAAGATTTTTATCACAAAAAAACACATGAAATTATTCATAAGAGTTTTGCTACAATTCTTATTTATGCATTGAAAGTACATTATTATTTACAATATTATCTATGATAAACAAGATTTACAATAAATAATTACTTGTTCTTCGCAGTAAAATTTTTTTGAAACTGTACATGTTCCTCAATCAGGTGTTCTGTTATCTGAGATTTAACCTTTTGCAACTAATAACTTCTTGCTTTTTGTAAATTGAATGTTCTTTTTCCTTCTAACAATTCTGCATATGTTTCTGCCCTCCTTGTTCTTAGAAAAACCGACACTTTATGGAAATTGTGTTTTTTATGGGATCGACCAATACACACATACATAAAAACAGAAAGTTATTAATTAGAGATAGACTAATATTGCTAAAAAATAAATACATAGGCGATGTTTTTATTTTTTCATTGAATACACAAGTGGCAGCTATTTTATCTGTAACATATTTTCCAAATTTAGTTTGATTATAGACCAAAATTATGTCTGCATTTTCTGTTTCATTTTTTTTTTGTATGAAATTTTTGAATAATGAATCAAAAGGGGATATAGAAATTTCAAACTGATTTTTGTTATACTTGCCTTTTGCATTGTGCCATTCTTGTGATAGTAAATAAATTTATTTTATTGATTCAGGTGTATTTCTCTAAAAATGATAATATTCATCTAGAAAAGTGGTCTTCAAACTTGTTTTACTCACCGAACCCTTAGAACTATAAGGTTTCAGGGAACCACATCCCCTCTCTCTACACAAATGTTTTAAAGAATATATCTTGATATAGTATTTAAAATAGATCAATATGCCAAAAGTACATTTATGTATTAACAATTTTCTGAAAAAAGTATTGCATTCTCTATTAAAAAAATTTAATATGTAATTTTAATATGATTTACTCATTAATAATAATATGTGATCCAAGTGTCATCTACCCAACCATTATATTTAGTAACTGGGATATATGCTAGCTTTTTTTTTACACAAACTCTGTCAAAGTCTAGATCTATTGAAATTATCTGCAGTCGCATTTCGTTTTTTTTATATTTTGTTTTTGTAACTACTTATGTTGAGAAATATTTTTAGCTCTCTTAAATACATTGTGAGAAATCCTTTGTATTTTGCATGATTATGCAACCTAAGATTTAGATTTTAATTTCGAATCTGTTAATAAGCTGTTCCCTCTTCATTATACTCTACTTCCTTTTATTCTTATTGACAAATGAAAAAAAGTGCATTTTTCTTTAGAAATTATTTAATTCTGCAAAACATTGTACTAAAGAGTATAAAATTACTCTGTTGAGTTGGGAATAATTAACGAAAGAATATTCAAAATTTAATAGGTAGTACATCTAAATAGAAAAATTGTTCTAATATTCTTTTATTATATTATAGTAAATGTATATATATTTTTTTGTAGTTTTAATGTTTTAATCATGAATCTATTTTGCATAGACATTTATAGTTTTCTTTCAAACACTTGATTTTAAAATGTGGAACTTCAGGGTTCAGTGGAACACAGTCTGAAGACCACTGATATAGAACTGTAGAGTACAGTGAAATACGCCCCTGTTCATTTGTGATTGTTCATGTATGTATGAGGCTCTCTGGTTTCACACACTAGCAGCTGGAGAGCTCAATGTCATAATGCACTGGAAGACACGTGGGAACCTTTGAAGGGAAGGTATTTCTGACCATTCAAGAACAAATAAAGTATGACAATTTGCTTATATTAAATTGTAATTTGGAATGCAGGGTTTTTTTTCGTAACTTTATTTAAATGTATGTTTGTTTTTTAAAATAAATAAAAATAATTAGTCTTTAGCTATACAAACATAAACACATTATATAGAAAATGGCATATAATTGCTTTTGTTTTAGATGCATGTGGTGAAAAATGTTAAAAAAAAAAGTTACATATTTAAAGTTACATATTTAATTTCATAATGAACTGTAATTTTTTGTTATATCTTTTTATTATACATAAAATATTCTCATATTTTATTATATCTGAAAAGAAGTGATTTTTTTATCATTTGGGGTTTTTGTGGTTTTGAATTTTGCTTTTTCTACTGGTCTTTGTAAAAAATGTCTGGCCTAATTAAAGCCTAATTTATTTATATACACATATTAGCAGCATATATACAGAAGTTTCAACTGAAAGCTTGATTTTAAGAGTACTATTAAAATTTTGTTCATTTTTATATAAATCAAACTGTTCAAAAAGATTTATAAAAAATAATTCTTGAAGTATTACTGTGATACATATTTTTATTTATAATTGTAAACGTATATATGTTTAGCTTAATATGAAAAGAAGTTCTGTAGTGAAAGAATTAAATTATTTATGTATTCTTTAACATCTCTTTTTTTACATGGTAGATATAATCCATGAAAAAAAAGTGATGTAAATTCATTGGTATAAGTTTTAGATTATGTATTTGCTTGTGTATATATGTAACATTATATATTTATCATAAAACATGTATATATTCAACATTAATACATATTCATGTTTGAGTTAATGTCTGAAATAAATTTAAGGTTTATATATAAATATTGCTTTAAGGAGGATTAAAAACTGTATAAATTAAAAATATAAAATAATATGAATTGTTTTTTGCTCTTAAGTTATTATTGACTTATTTGTTTATGTAAGACAAATAAAAATCACTTTCTTTATTATGGATAAAAAATGTACATATATACTTATGTGTTATATAGTTCAAACAAATATCACACTATGTTGCTAGCAGTGGCAAACCATTTCTGTGCATGTTTGAACACAGTAATAATGAGGAGGGTATTTGGTGATGTTTTTTAAATTGGCAAAATTGGTCAACAGTGTAGCAGAGGCGGATTAAGGTAGTTGGAGGCCCCTAGCGGTAAAAGGTTTGAGGCCCATGGGCTTAAGAGTCGAAAAACAAAAATAGTGATAAAAGTCGCTTACTTTAAATTCTTAAAATAAAATGTATTGCTATAATAAACTCATCGGCTAAAGGAAAAATCTGAACTGTACATAAAAAAAATTAAAAACCTTACTTAAGAGCTTATAGTTTGATTTCTCTTTGGCAAATTCATTAATTATTTTCACCATATCTATTTTGTCCAAAACATTTTATTCTGTATATAATATGGCCATGTTATTCAATGGGGTCGATTCTCGGCGCCAAGTCAGAATCACGTGACGAGTATACAAACATTTCCCCGGCCTTTGCTCTAGTGTGTGACACTCCTATACATGAACTGTTTATATCTTCTTTATGAAGTTTATTTCTGAAACTTTATTTATTTTTATTATGATTTTGCATTTTCCTTGTTTCATAGTTAGGTAGGAATTAATTTTCGTAATTTTTTTCGTATAATTTTTGTTTTAGTTTAGTATATGTCATTTGATGTTAGTATGCGAAGCCGGCGATTACTTGCAGTGTTTGTTTACATATATTTAATAGTCCTAGGTATTTTTTGGTAGATTATGTTTATTTACACACAATAATGATTTACAGTATAAAATTGAGCCTACTGAATTTGGAAAAACTTCTCATGGGTTTCCAATTACTTATTCATAGATAGTGTATCACTCCATATAAATTCATAAAATAGTTCAATATCTAAGAAACGTGTGTATATATGAAATATTAATGTTTATACCTTTCATTGTCTGATTCCCTTAATATTTACCAGCTACAAATGTTTCATTTTTTAGAAATGCTGCCTCTATGATTTCTATTATAGAAGACCATGGAACATTTAGAAACATGAAATGCATGTAAACATAATTTTGGAAATGAATTGATAATAGGATTATCAGTAACATGGATATTTTTGTTTATTTAAAAAATTTATATCCATTTCTAATGTTTAAAAAGAGGTTTATACTTTTTGAGAACAGAGTGTATAAAATAATATTTCGTTAATATGGAAGTTTTTGATTAAGAATTAGGAATTCTGTGATGGAAATGAAAATGCTTTTAACATCATTTAAAAGTTTTGGGTATCTGAAATAATTATTGCCCTTCAAAAGGTTATATTTTTTTTGGAAATACCTGTCTTTAACATTCAGAAAGAAATGAATTGGACTTTTTTTTAAATAAATTAAGAAACATGTTTAAAGAGATAGGCTTTTTAATAAAATTGTTTTATAGAAGAACAAATTAAATTGTTTTCATGAAAATTTCTCGTATACAGAAGCAGAAAATTCTTATTGGACAAAGTTTTATTTAATAATCATACTTAATTTATATACATCATTTATTGACACTTAACTTTAACAATACATAAACCCATTTCATGATCTGCTGTATAAATCAGACTCTGTGAATGTAACACTATACTATAAGGACAAATAGAGAACAAATCGAGCCAATATTCAAATTGCATAATATCTTATACAATTATTAAACCTCAATTTTTATATGTTATTGATAATATCTAAAAAATTCTCTGGAAATCTCTTATAAATAAATGGCTTTTTCAATTTATTTACAACAAATGAGTATTAAATAACCCAAACAAATAAAATGATACAGTAAAAAAAATTTAAGAAAATCATCTCCTAAACCACAGATTTAATAGTTTAAAGAAGGTCAAATTACGCAGAATTTCTAAAATTTTCTCTCGCTTTATGTATTTTATTAAGTTTATGACAAAAAAACTTACATTTTTAAACACCGCCACAGGTAATTAATAATAAACAAAAAATTTTAAAAATATTTTTTTTAAAGGTTTTTGTGAATTTTATTTATTCTAATTTGAACACTATCAAAATTAATTTTGTCAAATTAATGCTTTTTTTCTTTTCTTTTTCATATAAATTTACAAAAGTAAGATCTGAAAAGGTATTTTCTTGTTTACAAAGAAATTAATGGCAAAAACTGTTTTTTTAATACATTACTGATGACAAATTAATTCCCAAAGAAATAACAAGAGTTTCAATTGAGCTGAAACTTCTACACTGCATAAAAGTTTTAAGACCTAGATATATTTTAAGTTCTCATTATTCCATATTAGATTGCTTCAGAGCAATCAGCTCATAAAGTAAATAATGAAATTATTCTTTTCTCTTAATTCATGTAACTGATATTCTACAACTTCACAAAAAATGTGTACATAGTAAAAATACCCACAAAAAAAGAAATTTCATAAAAGGTATCTTAAAGTTTGTTGTTTTTGAAGGGGGCGAGATTTTATTCTCTCGAAATTAAAAAAAAAAAATGCAATAAATTATGCACAATAAGTAAAAATAAGAGAAAAAGGGAAGTAATGTTTTAATTTTTTTCAAAGGACATGTAATTGGGTTCTCTGTTTTTTTAAAATTAATTAAATCTATAAGAAAAAGAACCAGCTATGTTAAATATATCACACATAGGAACTAGAGAGCAAAATCAGGATACTGCATAACATTTGTATAGGTTATTTACAAAACTTTTCATAGTCTTTTTGAAAAATTGTATAGTATGGGATCAGATTAAATGAAATATCACAAGAATTTTGGAATTTCATATCTTAAAAACTGGCAGAGTTTTAAATTCCACTTCTATACACAATCAACTTTCTAAATTTACATAAAACAAATTAGAATACTGAAATCATTAACTTATAGAAAGTTTTGAATAAAAGAAACATGTATAAATTGAAATGTACAAACTATTTTTTGTAATTTACATATGTACAACCAGGTATATATACACTTGATACACTTTTTTTTTCATGTCCTAAAAATACATATGTACCTGGATAACATTTACCTATATAATACTTGTATAACATTTGTTCATCATAACTGTAAAATCAAATATTAAATACTAAAGCTTATTATATTTATTTTTAAACCACCTTAATTTTCCTTACATTAATTTTTATTACAAAATCTTTACATGCATGTACTTAAAACAACATCCAAATAAAGGGGGTGAATGGAAACACATAAAATTGACAAAGGGTTTTCTTTTTTTCAATTTCACAGTAATTGCAAAATTATAACAATCTGTTCCTCTATCTTCTGTTTTAATGGAAATATTTAATTTGCTTACACTGAACATACCAAAACTTAATGCATACTTATTTCTACCAGTTATTGTAAGTACACTGGTGTGCAAAAATTAAGGACGAGACGGTTTTTTTAATATAACTTTGTACAAAAGCATTCCAAATCAACACATTTAATACCGTAAGATCCCCAATATGTAAGGACATGAGTAATGTAAGCAACACTTACTAAAAGAGAAATCAGAGGGATAAAAAGAAGCTTTATTGAAAAAGTAGCATGGAGCGCAATGCGACTGAAGGCCGAAACATCCCTGTGATGGGTGTCCAGCAAGAAATATCCGGTCTTTAGTAGGGGATATGATCTCCCCTGACTGCTAGACAGGTTTCACAGCGTCTGCCCATGCTGAGAATGAGGGTGTCAATGAGTTGTTGAGGCATTGCTGCCCATTCGTCTTGCAGCGCCAATCGAAGCTCCGGAATCGTTACTGGTGGTAAGGTACGAGCTGACTAGCGTCTGTCTAGAAAATCTCATACATGCTCGATGGGATTGAGATCCGGAGATCGTGCCGGCCAATCCATACGTTCAATATCCTCACTCTCTAAGAGCTGTTTGGCAGCTACTGTGCGATGACATGGTGCATTGTCGTCCATGAAAAGGAACTGTGGACCCATAGCGCCTCTAAAAAGACGCACATATGGAAGAAGAATCTCGTTACAATAACGGGTCTTGTTGACTGAACCTGCGTCGAAGATGTGAAGGTCTGTACGACTACCAAGCATGATGCCTCCCCAAACGAGAACACCGCCAACTCCATACTTGTCCCTTTCAATGAAGTTCGAGGGATGATTGCGGCTTCCCCGCTCTCTCCAGATGAGTATGCGATGAGAATCGCTACTCAGACTGAATGTGCTCTCATCTGTAAAGAGTACTCGTTCCCATTCATTGTCTCTCCAATTCCGGTATTCCCGGCACCACAGAGAACGCCTTCTCCGATGGGCAGGCGTTAGAGGTACACACCGTACAGGGCGTCGTGCAAACAGACCACCACCGTGCAGTCTTCTGGCCACGGTAAAACGCGATATCGGTCGTCCAGTCGCCTGTGTCGTGTGTCTAGCGATTTCTCCCGCTGTCTGCCGCCTGTTTCTTCTGGCCTGTAAGGCAATATACCGGTCATCTGCGGGTGTGGTTCCTCGTGGACGACCACTACTGAACCCCCGGATAGCTGTTCCTGTAGTTTGAAATTGTCTCCAAAGTCGTGAAACGATGCTGTGAGCAATTCCGAACTCTGCAGCCACACTTGTCACACTGCGACCTTCCTCCAACTTCCCAATGATTCGACCTCGGGTAAAAGCATCCAGATGTCGTCTAACAGATTGATTATTCGCCATTTCTCGCTGAGGCAGCAACTCGATGTGATTTTAACTGCTGTACGGTGTGCAATCTCTTTGCCAGAAGTACTAATCTTACACCGACAACATGCTTTACTACTCAGACACTTCCCCATTACGTCTACCTGCATATCTGCGCATGTGCTACCGTACATCACCTCACTTAATCTCCTGATTGGTCTTTCTGTCCGCTCTGCCTCTTCGTTCAGCTGATATGCTAATTTTTCGACTTCGTCCTTAATTTTTTGCACACCAGTGTATAGTGTTGAATATACTTCAGTTCCATTTCATTCAAACTTAAAACTTATTTGGAGAAATGTATTGACATGTTATTTTGTTATCACTGATATACATCTAAGGTATCCTTTTATATATAATTATATTTATACTTTAAAAAAAAATGGAAGATGAAATGACATCAGGAAAACAGATTCAAAATTCTAGCTCTGAAGTTTGTTTTAAAATATATTAATAAAGTTTTTAAATAAATTTTTTAAAATCATTATTAATTTAACAAGTTACCAAAGTTTATCATGAATAAATTGAGTCCCATTCTAATGAAAATAACAATTTGTATTAATTGTAAGGGAGATTCTTTTACCAGGGCAATCCTAAATTTCACAAAACTTCTCATTTCCCCAAATTATACACAAAATATTAATTTACTTCAAAGTTTCTCTAAGAAATACTAAATCAGTACTCGAACCATTCCAAAACTTAGAACATATGTATAACTGCTGACTAATTTTGCCAAGCAAAAAGACATCCAAACTTAAAACAAAATTATACCACTATTATTACTACTGTGTTCAAACATGATCAGGAACAGTTTTCACTCATGGCTGTATATCGTAGCATTTGGTGTTTTTTTTTATTTGAAGAAATTGGTCGATATTATATATGTAATGCTATACAAGTGCCCCAAATTTGTCCTTTCAACATACGTCACACAAAAATATCAGTGATTTTGGACGATTAACCCCTTAACAATAATTTTGAAAAAAATTCTCTGAAATTACATTCTTTTACTGAATTTTTCATGAATATAGATTATTGCAAACAACAATTTGTCAAGTTATACATTTAAGGGTAAATAAAGAGTTGAAAAAGGTTATATTAAAATTCTGAATATTGCCACTGTTTTTAGAAAGTAAACATCCAACAGAATCAAATGTGTATATGTAACGTCATACTTGGTTTCATGATCCTAATTACCGATAAATATCATAAAACTGATCTAAGTACACTTCTTGGGTCAATATTTGTAACTAACTCAATGCAACAAATTTATTCAGGACCTAAATTTATAAACAGGATAATATGAATATACATGAGCCTTTTAGACTTTAATATTTATGTAAAAATTAAAATCCAGAACACACATTCTTATACTTAATAAATTTCAGCTGGGATTGCATAGATTTCTTTAACACATAATGTTAATATTTCAATAACAAGTGTATAGTCTTTATATGAAATTAATCATCAAAATTATTGAATTTTACCCGCATATTTGTTATCCATAGTAAAAAAAAATTGTATATATGTGTGACAAATTTATACCAATCAAATTCTGAAAAACAGATATTGTGTTAAGAAATCCTCATACGACATAACTTTCATTTTTTGTTATTTAAAATGAAGAAAACAATCAAGGTAAAATGGCTTACCTTGTCAATGGAGGGCTGCCGCACAGTGATGCAAATCAAAGTCCATGAATAAAAAGTCCTTTTGTGAATTTTATATGTTTTTAATTTTTACAGCACACATAACAAAAATACTCGGGACATTACACGACACTAATTAGACTAAACAAATAACATTTATAAACATCTTTATCAACTTTAGTTTTACCGCGTAGTTTCAGTATGTTTGTTCTACGCGTCCATTTTAATTCTGAATCAATTTGTTCCTTTTACAAAGGTGGCGCTGCTGTCGCTTTAAGAAGATGGGAGTTTGTGACACTCTCCCACCTTTGGATTCGAAGATGTAGAAGAATCCAAAACAGCAGTCACAAGAGTAAGAATAAATGTCCTGAAAAAGACTAAAAAACAGATTAAAATAACTATAAGAAATAAAATTAAAGTCCATAAAAGTTCAAATATGAGTCCAAAATTAGCATGATAAAAATCATGAGTTCATGATAGTTTATGGATTATCAAGTCTCTTGGTTTGTTTGAAAACTCTTCCATAACGAGAACGGAGCACTCCTTGCACCTCAGGAATTTGATCTTGATCGAGGCAAGAACCATTCTCTGCATCTCTTTCTGTTGATGACAAAGAGTCAGCTGTAGTCACTTCTAGCGGATAGAGTTTCTGAATTGGTCTCATAACACTTCCAAATTGTGTTTTCACTTCCACTACACGCACTCTTCCGTCTTTTCCTTTATACAACCTTGTGACTTTACCTAGAGGCCAGTTGATTCTTTTGTTGTTGGTATCACCAATTAGAACGAGATCACCTTCTTTAATGAACGACTCTCTTTTAACTTTTGAATAATCTTTCAATATCCCTAGATACTCATTTCTGAAGCGGTTTCGCAGATCTTGACGCAATTTCAGTCTATAAGCACACCTCTTGTTCAATCTTTTTGAATCTATCATGTCCAGATCTGGAACACCAACCTCTCTAATTTCCTGGAGAAACATAGATGGTGTAAGTGCTGATAGTTCATCAGGATCCTCTGAGAGGTATGTTAAGGGGCGAGAATTAATTAAACTCTCTGCGTCGCATAACACAGTGACTAATTCTTCTTCGTTCAAACAAGCTCTCCCCAGAACTTTTCTCAAAATACTCTTCAATAATCCTATCAGCCTCTCCCAGAAGCCACCCCACCAGGTTACAACAGGAGGACTAAATTTCCAGGAAATTCTTTTTTCTGATGCAAAATTTTCGATTTTTTCCCAATCAATATTCTTTAAAAAATTGGCTGTGCCCACAAGATTCTTTCCATTGTCAGAATAAACAGTGGAAGGACGTCCTCTTCTAGCTATGAACCGCCGAAGAGCCAGTATAAAGCATTCGGTGGACAAAGATGACACCAGCTCTAAATGCACAGTTCGGTAAACAGCACAGGTGGCAAGCACTATCCAGCACTTTTTGTCAGTTTTTAGGAACAAAGGTCCACATAGGTCAATCCCAGTAACTTCAAAGACAGCAGAATCCCTGACTCTGTCCTCTGGAAGAGGAATGCTCACGGCTTCCAATGGACGGGCAGAAAATCTTCTACACTTGGCGCATTTTCTAATCACGCCTCGCACTGTCTTTCTGCTCTTAATTATCCAAAAGGATTCTCTGAGGCATGACATCAGTGTCTGAGTACCTGCATGTTCTAACTCTATGTGTTTACTCATTATCAATTTTTCGACCATTTGATGCTTGTGGGGCAACAGTACTGGAAATCTAAAAGTCTGTAAATCTTTCCTCGATGCAATTCTAGTTTCAACTCGTAGGAGATCATCATTGTCTTTCACAATTCGCAAGTTCAACTTCTCTCCTCCTGAAAAAACTTCTCTCTGTATTTCCTTCAAAATTACTTTTTCCGATGCTTTAATTTCGTCTGTTTCCAATTTTTCCTTTTTCCTGTCAATAGGGTTTCTTTTCACATTCTTACAAAATCGGATGACATATGCCATTATTCTTACGATTTTGTTAAAAGAAGATATTTTCTGAAAAAATGTAAATCTACAAAGGTCTAAAGTAGTAGTTGTGAGTACAGTTCTTCTTCTCTCGGAAATGACTATTTCCATATCGGGCTTTATTTCACTAGCTGGCCATTCTTCATGGGGTAGTTTTAACCAGTCGGGTCCCTCCCACCAATGGGATTTCAATAAGTCTTTAGGATTGCACCCCCTTGAGGGCAAATCTGCTGGATTAAATTTCCCTTGAATATGTCGCCAAGCTGCTGGATCCGTCAATTTCCGTATTTCATTGACTCTGTTAGCTATAAACGTAGCCCAATTGTCTTGTTTCTTTATCCAGAATAACGCATTCATTGAGTCTGTATAGAAGAAAGTTGGCACGTTTTTTAAGTTAAGATCTTCTTTTACATTGTAAGCGAGTCTGGCTCCTATGGTACACGCAAGGATTTCTAATCTGGGAATTGTAATCGATTTTATGGGCGCTACCTTTGACCTAGCCTGCAGTAATTGACAGTTAACGATACCCTCATGACTATTTCTTATAAAAATTGAAGCTGCATAAGCAGACTTGCTAGCATCTACGAAGACATGTAGAGTAGCACTCTTATTTAGTTCAGGTAGTTTTCTCGGGATTTCTATATCTTTTAGGTAACTCAGCTCATTAGCCCACTTTAGAAATTTTTTCCCTAAAATATCTGGAAGCTCTGTGTCCCAATTAATTTTCTCCCTCCAACAATCCTGCAAGATTAACTTAGGAACAAGGGTAATGGGACAAGTGAACCCAATGGGGTCAAAAATTTGACTCAACATAGACAATACGTTTCGTTTGCTAAGCACGTATTGGTTTTGCTCTTTTATCTCACAAGATAGGGTATCACTATATAAATTCCATTTAAGTCCCAAAACTGAGACAATTTCCTTAAATTCATCATCAGACAGGTTCAATATTGAATTTTCCTCATTACTACCTGGTCGATTATGTTTCCATCCCCTTAGGTCAAACTGAGCAGAAGCCATTAATTCTTTAGATACCGTAATGAAGGAGTTTAACTCGCCGATAGTATTTACACTCGCAACGCAGTTATCTACATACATAGATTCCCTTAACTTAGCAGCTATTCCCCTTTGGGATTCGTCCGCATTTCCTAAATGGTAACTGATTGTGGCAGCAAGTAAAAAAGGGCTCGCGTTCACTCCGAAAACAACACGACAATGTGAATAAACAATAAGTTTTCTTGGATCACCCTCCTCCCACCATAGGAACCGGAGAAATTTTTTATCAGAGGGAGCAACTTTTATTTGGAGAAAGGCTCGTCGTATATCCGAAATCACTCCATATTTTCCCTGCCGAAATCTGTTAAGAAGCTTAGGGATCAATTCCAAATAATTAGGCCCCTTTTCAATACAATCGTTCAGCGACCCTGAATTTCTTTCTTTGGCTGACGCATCAAATACTGGACGAATTCTAGTGGTGGAGTTTTCTGTAAAGACGGGTCGATGTGGTAAGAAATGGCCCTTTTCCCTAGAAAGTTCCTCTGGTTCAACAGATTCTATAATTTTCTCAGAGACCCATTCCTTAAATATATTTTCATACTCCTGTAAACAATTTCTCTTTTGTAAAGACCTTACGCAAGACTTTAATCGTCTTTCGGCAATGTTTCTATTATCCGATAATTCAGGATGAACCTCTAACCATGGGAGTGACACCTGATACCTACCCTCGTCATCTCTTCTTAACGAACGCACAAAGTGATCCTTCACCACTTCCTCAATTTCCGATTTCGACTGGGAAATACTCGGTTCTTTAATTCCCAGCGAATCAAGTGACCATAGGTCACAAATTCTCAAATCACTAACATGAAGCGATAAAAGAACTTCACTAGCGCTGCAACCTTCCCCCGTTCTCCCCATTATAGTCCATCCGAAATAAGTATTCATCGCAACGAGTCCACTTGGCAGATTCTTAATTTCCCCTGTAAACAGTTTCCCTGCATAGTCCGCACCTATCAATCCGTGGATTTCATTAACGTTACTTTCATATAAACAGAAGTTTTCATTTACCGTTAAATCACTAAGGTTGATTCCACAATCTTTAATTTCTTCTATAAGTTTCATATTTTCTAGTTTTGGAATCGGTGCGCAAATAGTTTTTTGTTCCATTACATTAAGCACGCAATCGAAACTATTATCTACATTACTCAGATTAATAACATATTTTTTATGTTTCTCTTTTTTCTGCAATCCCCCAAACAACCCATGCACAACAGTTTCATGTCCTATATCCTTTAATTGTAATTTACGCGCCGCGAATTCTGAAATGTAACTACCTGATGAGCCAGAATCTATAATTAATCTAATCATATGTTTTTGTTTAGCTCCTGAGATCTTAACAATAATCGTTTGTAACATCACTCGCTTTCTAATAGAAGCATTACTCAACGCGCTGTCATTATTTTCTGTTTTTGAAAAATCCTCCCGCGCTTTTCCTTTCCCCATGCACATTACAGTCACGTGTCTCCCAGAACATAAATCGCACTTAACATTTGCCCTACAAGACGAAGAAAGATGGCGTTTTTTATTTTTATGATTCAAGCACCTAAAACAAGAACCAGCTCGCTTACATATTTCTACCTTCTCTTCCAAACTTAAATGATTATTTATACAAGAGACTGCAGAATGTCTATTGGATTTACAAAATAAACAAATTTGATCGTTTTCAATTTTCCTAGACGGAACAGACTCATTAATTAACATTGATGCCGTAGGTTGGCGCCGATATTCAGTATGATTCATTTTTGTTCGAGGTTTCATTTCCGGAATAGAATTATTTATATTTAAAAAGGTTCGTTCTCTTGCAGTGAGTTGTGAAGACAAAAAATCTGTTAATATATCGATTTCGCAATCAGAAGTATTACTCGGTAATTTATTATATTCCAAAAGAAGGTCAAGTAGCAATAATTTTGTTAAAATGGGAACCAAAATACTGGAATAGCTATCTTTTTTTACAGATAAACTTTCTAAACTTCTGATATTTTTTTGTATATGATTAAAGAGGCTACGAAAACTTTTGACATCATTTGAGTTTTTTAATGGGCTGGTTTGGAGTAGTTTATCGATGTGTACATTAATTAAAACTTTTTTATTACCGAATCTTTCTTTCAAAATATCAATTGAGTGATCATAATGTTCGGCTGTTAATTCTAATCCGTCGATTAAGCTAAATGCAGAACCTCCCAAAAATGATCTTAAATAATTAAATTTATCAATTTTGCACACATTATCATTCTCGTGAATGGCAGATTTAAATGCATTCCAAAAATTTAACCACTCACTAATTTCGCCATAGAATTTAGGGATAGTTAATTTTGGTAATTTGATGCGTTCCTTTTCCTTTGTTTGTGTTTCGTTTTGGCTCGAGCTGTTTAGAGATATATTGCTATCTTGCCAAGAATTATTAGCGTTGGATCCTTTACTAATTTTTTGAATTAATTTTCGTGTTTTGAATCGCGTTCTGGTTATTTTTTCTTTATATTCTTCTATACTTTCAAATTCAACTTCTATTTGATCAACTTGAATCAGACTTTCAATTTGGGAGTCAATTAATTTTAATTCTTCGCCCCTTTCAGTTAAAAGTTCCATAGATTCTTCTAAATCCTCGACTGTTATGTCTGGCTTTAAGATCTCACTTTCGATTTTTGTTATTTGTTTCGTTACTGCTCCTCGTAAACAACCGCGCTTACGTTTCAATTTATTTAGTTCATCTGAATCAGTTTGACTTGGAGATTGTAATGCCATTTTTGTTCACTTCAGTCTATACAAAGTTATTTTAAATCGTGAAATTTATATCAATAATTGTATAGATATCAAATATATCAATTTCTCAAAAGATTATTATGTGCGAGAGTCTTTTGTTTTCAAGCATGCAAAATATCATATAAAAGTTATTCTTTTGCACATATAAATAAAATGTTCACAAAGTACTTTTTTAAGTGGCAGTCCCTGTTCGGGCGCCAGATTTCATTTTTTGTTATTTAAAATGAAGAAAACAATCAAGGTAAAATGGCTTACCTTGTCAATGGAGGGCTGCCACACAGTCATGCAAATCAAAGTCCATGAATAAAAAGTCCTTTTGTGAATTTTATATGTTTTTAATTTTTACAGCACACATAACAAAAATACTCGGGACATTACACGACACTAATTAGACTAAACAAATAACATTTATAAACATCTTTATCAACTTTAGTTTTACCGCGTAGTTTCAGTATGTTTGTTCTACGCGTCCATTTTAATTCTGAATCAATTTGTTCCTTTTACAAAGGTGGCGCTGCTGTCGCTTTAAGAAGATGGGAGTTTGTGACAATAACAAATAGATACCACACAAATATTTTATAATTTTTATTTATTCTTTTTTTGTAAAAGAATTATGGATTCTATAATGACTTTTTATTTTGACCATCTAGGACATAGGTTTCCAAACTTTTCAGCCTCATAGACCCCTTAGTAGGTTTTTCAATCTGGGGTAGACCCCCTACTTTCCTAATATTAAATCTGTGCAAATTTATCAACTTGAATGTGTTTTTGACAGCAGGTATAGAGCTTTTTACTTTAAAAGATTACCATTTTTAACTATAGAAAAGTTTAATATTTAAGAAAACACATGTTAGTTAATTTAATTAGTTAGTTAATTAAATTAAAATTTAACTAATGCATAAAATAACTGTTACATAAAGTAACTGTGCAACAAACAAGTGCTTTTAGAGGGAGAGACGAATCTGGGGATGCAATAATAAATTTTCAACATTTGGCGTCAAACTTATCAGGGTATAGCCCTAAATATCTCCTCGGCTAATGTTGTCAGGTATTTTCTTCTTTCTTTTTTTGTTTTGGAGATTGGCAAGCGGCACCTTCTCAAATGAAAAAACTATTAAAAGCTTTCTCAAGATATTCCATAATATGGACCCCTCAGGGGGCTCACCTTCTTTAGGTGAGTACGGGTGTCACAGTCCCGAGGTGCCCTAGTGATCTTTTCCTTTTCCCACGGGGTTTACTGTCTTTGGTAAACACGGGCTTCACGAACCCGGGGTACCCTAGTGATCCTTCTCTATTTTCGACCCTCTTTCTTTCTCTTCCCGTCTAGACCACAGATATTAAAACAAATGTTTGGCGCAGTATAGCCGAAATCGGCTCTTGCCGCCAATAAACCCCAAAATCACTCACTCACTCCATAGTATGGAATGAATAACAGGAATATCTTTTTAAAGCTAAACCGTTAATAACCGTTTTTAAACTTTACTTTAACATCTTCGTTAGTGCATATTCCTAGTGCTTAATTCTTATAATATGATCCCCAAAAGCCCTCGTGTAGCTGAACAGTGGGGCGTTAACATTCACTCACTCACTTATAATATGATATTTTTTTTTCAAAGTGACCATATGAATTCATTGTCTTCTCTGTGGTACTTCGGTAGTCAAAACGTTCTCAAACCTAGTTTCAGAATCTAAAAAAAGGGCATTGAAATGTTGGCGACGTCCGAAATTATGCCCCTTTAGTTTAATTCTGGCGAGAAAGGCTGTGTGAAATGTGGTCCTAATAACACATTTATGCTGTGACCTTATAACTGCAAATAAATTTCATTAAATCTAATAAATAAATCTATTAAATAGGTAAGTCAAGTTTCCACTTGATTAAATTTCCTTTTAAATTAGTCACGATCAGGTTCAAAGAGAGCCACAATCGTAGAACCCCATTTTCACCTCATTGACCCCCAAATTATTATTTTACTGTCGTGGACCCCTTACAGATCATCATAGACCACTTTGGGAATCACTGATCTAGGAGAGAACAGGACTTTTATATTCAATATATGCACACAAATTTATATTCTATAATACACATATTCTAATTAAAAAAATTTTAATGCCTTAGTTTTTTGCCACATTCAGAATTTAATTCTCAATAAATTATATATTTTTACTAAAATTGTAGACTTTGTAGACATAGACTTTCAAAAATGTTTCACATAATTTTTTTACATGTAATGTTCATTTCTAATGTTTGAAAGTGGTGTTTGATTCTCTCATCAAGTATAAACATTAGTGAACCTGTAGTAAATTAAGATATTTTTTCATTTCTGTAGTGAATGCTTTTCAAAATTTTTTTTACCCATGAGAATGTAAAATTATTCAGTAAGTTAAATTACACATATAGTACTTGTTTTTATATGACATGTATGGTTACATACCAGATTTTTGTATTCTTATTTTAGATAATTAAATACAGAAATATCTCTATTAACTACTCTGAAGATGTGTTAAATTTAAGGAAACTAAATATATATGTTATCTTTTCATGTATGTTCTCAGTATAATTTAATTTAAAATAAACAAAAATTTACTTTGAAGCATTTTCATTTCTGAAGACATCTGTCCAAAATTCTTTTAGAACTTTCTTTTGTGAACACAAAAATTGTAAGAATCTCTGTTTTAGCTGACGACGATTTCTAAATGGTTGGTATTGAAAACAAGCATATTCAAAGTGGTCAGAATAAATAACTAGCGAGGAGATGGTTTAAAATCTTTATGCTTCATCATTCTTAATCATGCTTACAAAACACTTGAATTTATACTGGGATATTATAAAAAAAAAGATTTTTTTCCTTCAATTATATTATCTTTTAGAGTGATCGAGCAACCATATACAGTTAAATACGAAATTTTAGTGGGTATAATGCAGAAACAAAATACTCGTAGCAGTAATAAACAAAGTGTTGGGTCTGAGTTAAGCGGGAAACAAATGTAAACATAGTCACATGCTATCCTCATCACGTGATCGTGACGTCACATGAATTGAGCCCATTTCTCTTTTCTCCCATAGCACTTCTTAAATTATTTTTAACACGTTTTAAAACTAAAAAAGATTATTCACCTGATGCATTCGATATCGGTATTGTTGAAAATATTTTCAAAAGTTTTTCTACACTAAGGTTTCTTTTACATCTCCATAAATTTCTGGCGGGGTTTTCACTGTATCTTTGTTTTCTTTTCATTTCTTGTTCCAAGGTGGCGTGGTTGGTTTGTCTCTGGCCTTTGCACTCGTCAAGCTTGGGGCCCCTGTCGGCTGCCCGGTCCGACACCCGCTTAATCCGCCACTGCAGTGTAGTATTTAAATACCGATCTGTCTATACCCATCACACTTGAACCCAATGAGGATTTTTTTCTCTTGTAATGAACTATTAAATGGATAAACTCCTTTCTGAATAATTTTATATTTTTAACTTTTTTTGAAACGGGACTTTTTATATATATATAATTCTTGGAACTCAATGAAACAAATCTTTGCATCTCATGGAGATGTTTTGATCAAAATGATTTTACAGATTCGCATCCATTTTTTATGTTTTCTGAAATTAAACAGGAAGTTAATTGATAAGTTTCCCCACAATTTTGCTATTGTTTTATTCAGTCAATAAAATTTTTCTTATCTATTGGTTTGATTATCATCAATTCATTATTGCCTTTTGCTTTTTATATCCACAAAACCCTCTCCCCCAATTTTGTGTGTCATTGTGATTAAGATAGTGAGTTATATTTGTAAAAAGGAAAATATAGACAAGTATTTAGGTGCAATTTTTTTGCTAACAAACTGTTAGTCTACAGGATGAGTTTGAACCCCAAACCCCACGTGTATGCCACTGATTTTGGAAGGTTCAATGTCTCTGGTGGCATGCTTCTATTCTTAATCACATTGTAGCCAAATTTCTTTCCAGCAAACATTTACTATAAAGATCCTTAATTTCTGGAAACAAACTATTTGTGATGTATTTCAGAATTTGTTTTTCTTGCTTCTTGATCAATGGCAGTTATAATGAGTTATCATAAATTATGTTAGAACAAATCAATCACAGCCATGCAAAAAAGGCTTTTTCTTGATATTTCAAATGAATGGTTTTCACATTCATTCAACATGTGTACATTATTTCTTTTCCAAATGGTGTGAAAAGTAAATGGAAGACCAGCGTTGCTTGAAATTTACACAGCAAAGTAGCATAAAGAAGGAGAAAAAGTAGCGAAACGATTTTCAATTACAATTTATAAATGTCATTTATTAAATTTTGTAAAACTGTTTTAAAAATAAGTTAAAATTCTTTAATTCATTTAAAATACGTTAAAATTCTTTAATTCATTTAAAATACGTTAAAATTCTTCAATTATTTAATTCATTTAAAATACGTTAAAATTCTTTAATTCAGTTAAAATACGTTAAAATTCTTTAATTATTTAATTCATTTAAAATACGTACAAATTCTTCCTTCTCAGTATTGTCTGCTGTGTCTGTTTTATAGATTTCAGAATTATACTGAAGCATTTGTAGAGATGGAATGAAATCAACGCAGCAAGTCCCTCTTTCTTCTAAAATCATTTTGATTCTTAGAATTGAATCTAACAGTTCGAGGCACATTCGATTTTTGTCGAAGTCACTCTGCAAAATACCCTTTCTAGAGTGGCATTATTTATGGGTAGGCTGTAAAGCTTTAAAGCAAATGTAGCTAAATCTCTTAAAAATGGATTTCCAACTGTGTCTTTTATGTTAAAAATTTTACACCAAAATGATGCTCCATCATTTAAAAGCTCAGATTCAGAAGGAAAAACATCTTTCAACTGTATGTTAAAAATTAGTCTCCATTGATTCTCCAGAACATGCAATTTAGATTGGTCTGCTAATTCTGAAGGCAGATCAGAAAAAGAAGGACGATTTGAATTTTATAAAAATATCAGGGGAAAAATTCTTTATCTTTTTTAAAGTTACGTAATTTGAATGGATTCGGTTTAAAAGTTGTTCACACGATGTCTTGAGAAAATTATGACATCTTTGATAGATTTCTTTTGTTGATACTGTAAAAATTATTTTACGTTTGCTTGTCAGTTTATTTAAAAATACGTATCCAAAATCAACTTCTTCAATAGGGGAGTAAATCGATGTTAAACTCATGTCAACTTCGAGATTCACATATTTAGGGTAAAGAATTCTTCTTAGAGGAGTAAGGGTGAAATCTTCTAGTTCTCTGAGCAACTTACAATGGTCAGCATGATTACTTTGAAAAAGCAAGTTAATCTGTTCAAATTCGGCTAAAACTGGCAAAACAAATGTAAGATATAACTTATTTACCGGATCCGAATAAGTTCTGCAAAGCTCTCTAGCAAGATATTTATCGCACACAGAGGAAGCAAGCTGAAAATGAAGCTTTAAGGAATCTCAGTTGTTAAGGATTCTTTTAATGCAATTGCTTCTTGCTAGCCATCTGGTTGAAGAAAGTGGAATCAATTGTAATGGATCCTTTCCATCTCATTTAATGTCTTATATAAATCCGTATAAGATTTTCTTTTTAAAGCAGATCTATGAAACCAGTTATATGATTCTCTTATCATATGTAATCTAAGTTAGATGGCAGATGCTCGTAGGCATATGAACTCACTAAATGAAGTGAATGACAAATGCATTTAATTAAAATTAGAGAGATTTGGGATGTCTTTCTTCATTAGAGCAAAAAACGAATGATTTTTCCCACAAAGATTAGATGCTCCGTCAGTCCCAATAGCAAAGCAGTTTCCTAGGTTGATTCCTATTTTATTGAAAAAGTCTTTCACATGTTTATATAGCGAGTCAGCTGTAGATTCTACAACTTGTACTAATCCTAAAAATTGCGATACTATCTTATTCTTTTTTCTATTGTAGTAGCGAAAACACAACCAAAGATGTTTACAGCCCGCAACACCTGTAGATTCATCAAGTATTAAGGAGAACTGTGACTTGTTAATTTCTGCTACTTCGTGGCGTTTAAGAACCGCACCACCCTCGCCGGTATCAAGAAATGGATCCCTGGTGCTCATTTTGAAAGAGCTCGCGGCACACCTGCGGAAAATCGGGCATACTGCTCGAAGGATGGAGACTTTGCGGAATGGGGTTGTATACCAACAACTACAGGTAGACCTTGCAAGTTTGGAGACGTTCTTAATCTCGCTGAGTCCGGTCAAATCGGGGCTATTAAGGAAGCATACCCAGGCGTGTATCTCCGTTATAAAGCGACTTTACTCTCTTCGCTTGTCTGCAATACGACAGATTTAAAAAACTCTTGTGGTGTGTGGTTGTGTGGACCTCCCCGTTCAGGGAAGGATTATGCAGTTCGTCAATTAAATGGTGTTTACATGAAAATGTTGAATAAATGGTGGGATGGATATAAAAACGATGATTATGTGCTCATTTCGGATATTGAACCAGATCACGGTAAGTGGCTTGGTTATTATTTAAAAATTTGGTGTGATATGTATGCTTTTAATGCTGAAATTAAAGGAGGTTCTATGAAAATTCGTCCTAAAAAAATATTTATGACCTCTAATTTTAAGTTAGAAGAAGTTTTTACTGGTGAAATTTATAATGCTATTGCCGCTAGGTGTAATATTTACGATTATAGTAACGGAAGTGACGTAGTTATCACTCGTCGGATGCAACCGCAGCCGTCGGACGTGTTTATTTCTGCTCTTGCTGCTAACGAGGATGGTTTATCGTTCACGCCGTCGATATCGCCGCCGTGTGCGGGCGAAGAAAGCGTCGTACCGTCGATTCCGGAAGGCTCGGAGGATACAACGGATTAAAAACAAACGAACTGCAAATATTTTTAAAATGACTATAAAAAAAGCTCAGTATTTTACCATGAAATTTTTTGTTGCAAATACTACTGGATCTGTTGTGAATGTTGAAAAGTTTGAAAAGTTCAGGAGAAATCACTTTCCTAATCAGAGCTAAGCACTCAGTTCTGTGTAAATGTAAAATCTCTGAAGCTGACGAACTGGTTCCGGCACCACTCCTATTAAAAATTTCACTTAAATGATCGATAGATTGAATGGCTGTATGGCAAGCAACAAAAACGCAAAGTTTTATTTCTGTTACATTTATTTTGTTGAAATTTTCAAAAAGCTTCTTTATATTTCCTTTTTTCGAGAATGAAACTATTTCAGAATTTTTTTTTATGCTTCATCGAAGTACTGTGTTTAATCAAATCATTTTTATGTGCTCTCAATTGAGATCTGCATAGCTTACAATATGCCTTAGTCTTATCATCTTTTACTTCTTCGAGCCACAATTCAAACATGGGAGTAGCAAGCCAAGATTTTTGAAAGAAGGAATTTTTTACTTTGCTCATGATGACTATTTGGATAAAATGCTTGAAATTAAAATAAAATAATACGTAAAATCGCAAAAAATGATGTTTTCAACAGCTTTACAGGGCATCACTCATTACAACTAAACTACATACATACGACAAGAAATTTAGTGTAAATCACTCCAAAAGCGTTTACTTCTCTTTTGCGAATTCCTTTGAAAGTGCAACAGATTTAATTCCTTCCTCCTTTAAAGTTCGCTGGAGGTCTACAGGGGAAGATTTTATTGCTCATTTCGGCCTTTTTGTTAATTTAAAACCGGGAGAACACTTGTCCACAGCTGTGACGTTGCCTTGTGGGAAACGGGTGGAAAAAGTGTTGTCGACGTGGCTGTTCCCCTGATCTGTTAAGTCACAATAAAAGTGAAGAGTTAAGAAAAAAATAAAAACTCGAAAGAAAGAAACTTGTTGCAAAAGTTGAAAAATACTTGTTAACCTTAAACAAAACAGAATTTTTAAAAATTAATTTAAGAAAAATAAATTATTTTGGTATTACGATTTGAGCCAGGAAAAAGCACCCTGTATTTGTTGTGGAATATGAGACTAAGAAAACACAAGTACATCTTAATGTTTTTTTTAAAAAGTAACTATGTAAAAAAGAGTAAAAGTGACCATCTCTCTCTCTCTTTTAAACAATAAGAGAATATATGAAGTATCATGTTTACATACGATGATTAGATTTATGAATAAAAACAAGCTTCCTCTGTTCAATTATATTTTTAATTTAAAGTAACATAAAGAGGGATTTCAATACTTTTAATTTATATATATTTTAATCTTATAAATGATGTTTTTATGTTAAATGAATTCTTTCGGAAAAAGTCTAAATTTTATTTCATAGTCAAACAACTTGTCCTAAGCAAACATACCTTCTTTACATCACCATTTGTGACGGAGCAAACAGCAAATTTAGTCAAAATTTTATTTTATTTCAATGGGAATATATTTTTCTTCAAAATGTTAAAGTATTTTTAAGCATTTTCTATTCAAATTTAATTTTTTATCTTTCTGTTTCTTTAGTGTTAAACGGAAAATTCATCGATAACTACATCTTTCACACAATTCAGTCATTACAAATTCTTTGAGAGAAAACTTCTCTCAATTAATTTTGTCTTTCAAAACAGTACACTTAAACAATTTTGTTCAGTGAAGCTAACCGACAATTCCGCAATGTATTCCTACCAAATTAAAAAATAATAATAACATTTGGAAATGTATTCTGTAGTTAATTTTTTGGAGTATATAAAAATAATGCCTGCTGTGGAGAAGACAGAGTATGAGATGTGATGTATGGTTTTAAAAGAATGTTTTCGTACATGTAGAGTATTTTTGAAAATTTAAATATCACCGAAGCTGATCGTATGATTGTAAAATGAGTCTTATTTTAGAGTATGAGCTGTGGGGTATCAAAATAAAACATTTCACTTTTAAATAGCCAAGGAGTTATATTCAATAT
>BMAO01023694.1:0-114308 GCA_019973975.1 Trichonephila clavata
TAGAATATTGAGGTAACGCTTCAATCTGTTGCAACAGCTCGAGATTGCGACGCTGGGCAAGAATTTAAAAAAGTGCTCCTGTAAAAAAATGTGTAATAGTAAAAAGTGTGCTTTTTTGAAAAATAATATGCAAAGTGTTATCACAGAAATCCTTGCTCTAATAAATAATGAAAAATAAAATAAAGGTATTTCAAAAAATTTAAATTAATATTCTCTTACATTTTTGTTTGAAAAGGTTTACATAATGTTCTTATGAAGGAACAGTTTTTCTTTCCGGTATGTACTTTTGATAATATTTGTTGTTGTTGTTGTTGCTTATGCCACCTGATTGACAGTAACATCAGATCAAGGTGCACGAAATTCATCGAGGCTAAGGGCTAGAATTTTACGCCTGTCGTTAGCCTAAGCTTTGAGCCCCAAGAGGTTGACAGTGCGATTTTGCTCACGCAACACGATAGATGGCGACACCGTCCGGACCCACAGATTTAACGAGCACTTTCTCCGATTTGTACTCGGAGGGCATTTGGTGGCATCGGGCATGGAACCCAGGCCTTCCGGTCTGGGGTCCGATGCTCTAACCACTAGGCTACCCACGGCCCAATATTTAAATATAACTATTTCTGCAACACACTCCCCCCCCTTCTGTTAAACTAATGTTAGCAATAAGAGAAAAATAAGTTACCCATAACCTGATTTTCCTTATTATTTAACAAGTAATCGTCCGCATTAGGGATAAAATGTATTTTTCGAGAGATTTCGGATGTTTAAGAATTAATTTACAAAATAACTTTGAAATTACTTATTTTTCACTTTAACGATCTACCATTAGTTATTTAGTAGAATAACTGGATAAAGTATGAAATTTTTCATCTATTATATACTTTAACTGACTTGTCTAGTTTTTCAGGAAATACCTAGTTATTCTATGAAATAACTGAATTATGTACCTTAACGGTGCATAAATACAAAAAGAAATATTAAAACAGATTGTTTATAGCATAGGTTCCCGAAATTTTTAGCCTCAGGCAGGTTTTTCAGTTTGGGGTAGACCCCCTAATTTCTTAATATTAAATTTGTGTAAATTTATCAACTTGAATGTGTTTTTGACAGCAGGTATAGAGCTATTTACTTTAAAGGATAAAAATATTATCTGTAGTGAAGTATAGTGAAGTATAGAAGCGTTTAAAATTTAAGAAAACACATGTCAGTTAAATTAATTAGTTAGTTAATTAAATTAAAATTTAACTAATGCCTAAAATAACTGTTAAATAAAGTAACTGTGCAACAAAAAGTGCTTTTTGAGGAAGGGAGGAATCTGGGGATTGAACAATAAACTTTCAACATTTGACTTCAATCTTATCAAGGTTTAACCCTAAATATCTCCTCGGTTAATGGTGTCTAGTATTTTCTTTTCTTTTTTGTTTTTGTTTTGGAGATTGGCAAGCACACCTTCTCAATCGAAAAAACAATTAAAAGCTTTCTAAAGATATTCCATAATATGGAATGAATAACAGGTATATCTTTTTAAAACTAAAATTGTTGACATTGTTTCTAAATTTTACTTTAAGATCTTCATTAGTGCATATTTCTAGTGCTTAATTCTTATAATATAATTTTGTTTTCAAAGTGACCATATGAATTCATTGTCTTCTGTGGTACTACGATAGTCAAATCATTCTCAAACATAGTTTCAAAATCTAAAAAAAAAAAAGGCATTTAAATTTTGGCGACGTCCACAATTATGCTCCTTTAGCTTAATTCTGGCAAGAAAGGCAGTGTGAAATGTACACATATATGCTAATAACACATATATGCTGTCGCCTTGTAACTGCAAATAAACTTCATTAAATTTAGTAAATAAATCTGTTAAATAGACAAGTCTAGTTTCCACTTGATTAAATTTACTTTTAATATTAGACACGATCTGGTTTAACGAGAGCCACAACCGTAGACCCCCATTTACACCTCATGGACCCCCAAATTATTATTTTAGTGTCGCGCACCCCTTACAAATCATCATAGACCCCTGGGGGTCTATATAGAACACTTTGGAATCACTGGTTTATAGTAATGAAAAAAATGCACTCTTTATAAGCACGTTTTACAGCTCTTCAGAAACGGCTTTCTAGATGAGTTCCACTAGCAAGCACAGTTAATGTCTTCCTGCCTTATTGCAGCCAATATACAAGAGCAAATTCTTATTTCAACTGTGTCGACCGTTGTCTTAAAGTCACCACGTATAGCCTTATGAAAAATTCCAGAAGGATCGATTCCAGAGACTTCTCGAAGGATCCAAAGTGAATTCATTTTTTGCCAAATATGTCATCAAGAGTGATGGAGTTACCCCAATATGGTAACCCTGCTCACATTTTCTAGGGATGCCATGCTATTATTCAAGTTCAGACCGGGAAGCGCGCGCATTTTCCCTGTAAGACTATTTTCCACAAGCGGTATATCACTGCAGGGAAAGCAATGTAGGATGCGTGTTTCAATATGTATAATTATTGTTAAACTAAACATCAAAGCGTAAAAAGCCTGAATTTGAAAAACTAATTTGTATATTTATTTTGACTTTAAATACATTCATCTAGACAAATTAAGGTAAAAATATTAAGGGTGAAATAAACATATAATTTTTATATAAATCCTTTATTATCTCATTTGCTTCTATTTTGTTAAGAAGAAATAGCTGAATTAAGTTGAGCTTTATATCACAACTCATTGTTTCACAATATATTTATGTTTTTTTTTTGTTTCAATGAAAATATGAAAACCATGTTTAAAGAAGATATATAATTGGTACCGATGCTGATCAAATAATCCGAGAAAGATATATTATAATGATTAAATGATAGAATTACAATCTTATAATGTAAAAAGTACAGATCTGTACGCATGTTCAGTTCGGAATTAACACGAACAATATATTGGTGGATAAAGATTACGAAATTTTTATCATAGTTAAAATAGTTATTCAAAGATATTAAGTTTTGGAACTTAGTCATAAGAAATTAAGAGTTACATTTTTGGGATTTAGACTTAAAAGATTCATATAACTTTTTATATAAATATATTTGATAAATAAAATACTTTTTACTTTTCTTAAAGACTTCTAAGGCAGATTTATCAGCAGTTGTTGCAATTAAATACAGAAGTAAGTTTGTTTGAATTTTTTTTCAAATAAGGTTTTTGATGCTTTAAATACAATAAGGGGAACTTATTATTCATTGATAAGATCGAGAATATAGCTTAGTATTTAATCTATTCAATACTCAATGTTTATGTAAGCATGAAAGATCTACCTTTTTACCATTGTTTAATTGCATTTGAATGATACAAACTTCGTCAAAAAAATAATTCTGAATGTTTTGAAATTTTTTACACCAGTTTATTTATAGAATATTAAAAAGAATTCTTATTTTTATGAAGAATTTTTAGAAGAATAAATATTTAAAATATATAAAAAAGGAATACTCAAGAATGAAAGTATAGGAGAGGGAATATATAAAAGAATGAATATATATATACTCAAGAATAAATTTATGGGAGAGTGAATGTATAGAAGAATGAATACTCAAGAATCAATGTATAGAAGAGTGAAAATATAAAATAATGAATACTCAAGAACAAATGTATAGAAGAATGCTCCAGAATGAAAGTTTAAAAAAGAGAATATATAGAAAAATAAATTTATAAAAGAATGAATACATAGAAGAATGACTATTCAAGAATATATATATATTAGAATGAATATTGAAGAATGAATATTGCATAGAATGAAATGTATAGAATGAATGTGTAGAATGGAAATGTATAGAATGAATATATAATGCTCCTTCATGTAAGCATAAAGTATTACTCATTGTTTAATTACATGTACAATTCATACTTCATCAAAAAGATAATTATGAATATTTTACAATTTCTATATCAGTATATTTATCGGATATTAGAAATTTTTCCCCATCCAAAGAATGACTCCGTAAGCACATAAAAAAGAGTAAGAAGTAAAGATGAAATATTTTATTCCATTTTTCAGCAAACATTTCATTTCTAATCCTACACACGCTTCAAATCCTAAAGCTCTTGTTCCAATTTCCCCTTGTAAAAAAGAATCCTCCAATTCTTGACAATACCGAATTCTTTTTTTCTCTCGCTTTTTTCTCGTAAAATATTCGATTGATAGAAAGCTTAACACAAATTTTTAAGAAAAAGATATTCATGATGTTTTATTCTCTGCTACAGTCCCACGGACCTTTCACAGGCAAAATTTCAGGAATTCGTTCTTTTTTTTTCTTGGTTAGGGTTACCGCTCTCCTAAAGCGAAACGTACCCAGACCCGTGGTATCTCGCAGCAAGTAAAGTCCATTGCACGTACTTGAGCAAATCGATTGAAATGTATTTTTCCCCTAGAAAAGAGGCAACGAAGGGTTCTGTTGGCAAAAAGCCCAGTATTTTTCCTTTATTCTTCGAATGAGAAGAGTTCTTTTTTTTTGTTTTTCAACAGGGGTTTGATTTTTTCCCCTTCTGTACGTTGTGCTATTTGACCTTTTTGAAGGTCCTTACTATAGTCCCGGTCTAATACATAAATGCTTAACTTCTTTTTCTTTATTTTTTATTTTTACAGAACTGGACATCGAAGTGTTTAGTGACGGTGATATACAAGTTCGGATCCTCTTTTAAAATATTTTTTTATTTGTTAGAACACGGAGAAATACGTCGAAAACATCGATGGAAGATTTATTTTGGTAGGGAGGGGGACAAAGTTGGTGTGTTTTGAAGGCAAGACTGTAAAAAATGTTTGGAAATGTTGAATATTTGTTTGGATTATTTTGAAAAACATCCCTTGTATTCGTAGATAGCAAATGGTGGGGAAAATGCACTAGAAATTCGAACATGTGATTCATAGAAATTGAGGGATTGCTGACGCTACGCATATTTATTGCTTGAATGACAGTGGAAAAATTTTACTCAGGAATGGAAAAAGATTCTTCATAGTCAAATTTTTTTTGTGTATTCTTTCTGAGAGTAACTCTATATATAGTTTAGAAAAACAAAGAAAATTTAAAAAAAGGAGATATCTAAAAAGCGGTAGATTTATCTTATTCAAGTACTTATACAAAGAAATATACGAGGGTTGGAACTTTAATAGTGGCAACAATTTATTTACATGGAATACAAAAGTGATTAATGTCACCATATTTTACAGAGCTTCAATAGTCACCAGCATTGTGTTTAACCCGTTTCCAACGATGAAGAAGTCGCAGAACACCGGTAGCAACGCCTATTCTGTTGATAGTTAGAATGGACCGGTCTACTGCCATAAGAATGAAGTGAAGGCCATGAAGTGGCTCCTTCCTCTTAGGAATTAAGTCACAAGGACTTAGATCTGGGGGTCTATCACTGTTCATTAGTGCGGCAACAACATGCACTTCTGATTCGCTGACACTAGGACAACCTGGCCGATGCATGTTTGCCCCATTTTGGCGTCCTTCATTGAAGGCTTTCACCCATTATGCTACAGTTCTGTAAGGCAATGCAGATTCTTCGAAAGCCTCTTGAAGCCTTAGATAACATTGTCATGCTGTATGACCTCTGGCACATTCACTTTTTGTCCAACTTCGTTGTTTTTGTTTTGAAAACACCCTGGCAACACTTAATTTGGACCGCAAGTTAATACAAGGATCAGTTCTTCGCGTCACTCCGAATGCACGTGACGTTGGAAGGAAGAGTCTTTTTTGCTGAGAGGTAAGGTAGGTATGTAGCTCACATGTGGTACTCACGACATTCTTTGGTTTTGTCTTGTAGCGTTTTACAACAGTGTTGGCACTTTTAAAGTTCCAAACCTCGTACATGGTAGTTATAGTAGAAAGGGCATGGTCACAAACCTATGACTGACATTGTCGAGCCGTGGGTTTAGTCTTCGTGTCGTTGAAGACCAGCCGTGAGAGGGACTGATGCACGTTAAGGCTCAAAACCTTCTTGTTGGTGTAGTGTAGAAGTTTGGATAGTAAGGCGTCAGCTCAGATTTTATTGTCATAATTGATTGAGGATCAAAATTACGAGGTTCGTAATCAATACTCCTCGTGCTGCTTCAAAGGGCGTTGTTTTTTAAGAATTCCTTAACGAATTCTCTTTGTACCCGCCAGAGGGCGTCTGAACGCTAATGTAAGTAGAACTCTATACTTCGAATACAGTTCTCCCAGCTTGCAGCTGCCCGGCCTAATAATACTCGATGAAATAAACAGCTAAGTTTTATGTTTAATCATGCTCTCCCTTAGTGATTGCATTTAATGTCTGAGTACATTATAACATTAATCAAAAATCAAATCAATCAAAGATATTTGAGTTCTTATTATTTCTGATAAAAACTTATGAAAATCTTTCCTTGGTGCATATTCTTATAGAACCTTTCTGTAGAGATTCATGTTTGTAGCGATTTATTAATTATTAGCCTTATTCATTTTGAAGCAATACGGGTTTTGTATAACAACGACAGATATATAAAAATTTTAAAAAATTCCGATCAGTGTAAATTTTAAGATCTCTGGTGTCACACATAATAAAATTTTGGTTTTTGTTGAAGTTTATACATTTATTGCCATATTAAAGATATAAAAACGCCGATTATTGAAGGAAAACAAATTTGAAATATGATGTGGTGGAACAATGAGAGTTGCCTGTTTTCTCTATATAATTTTTGTAAATTTCCATTTAACACTTTGTTTTAAGATTAATTATCTCCCTAAATATTTTTATTATTTAGAGCCTTCAATCATCATATTTTTACGCACTTGCATACATTATTTTTTTATATAAGCTTAGTAATCAAATGAACCGATAAAACTGGTCATATATGCATTATGTATAAATGCATAAAGAATATAATTATATATTTTTTCCCAATTTCGAACTACACTTTGAACTTTTATTTAGCATTTTTCACTACCTTTACGCAAGGGTTAGGGTCATGAATTATTTAAGTAAGAAAAAGACAGATAATTTTTGTAAGCGTATACATAATTGCTAATTTCGTACCCAAATAAAGTTGTAATAGTTATTTAAAAAAGAGGGAAAATTCCTCACATCAAAAAATAAATTCAGTGAATATATATATTAATTTTGATGTGCTTGTTATTGAATAAAGGCAAAAAACGGGAATACATTTTCATTACAATACATCACACGTTTGGAAGAGTAAAGTTTTTACTTTTAATATCGTCTGCTTTGAAAATGTTAAATATCTTCACCCCATGTTTTTATAGAATAATTCTTGATTAAAATAATATTCCGTAATACACTGCTCGGATAATTCTACAAATGGATCTATAAAGCTAATTAAATCCCTCTGTGACATTAAAATTAGTAAAAAATGCAGGAGATGTGGAATAGCAACAAAAGCGGGTGGGTGGAATAAACATATTTAGCAAAAAAAGAAACGACTTTTCAGAGCAACTAAATTATTCCTGGTTCTATCGCTAGAAAGGGAAGATGTTAATATAAGGTATTTATTTGCATCTAACTTGAATATGAGTTTTTAAAGTTTACGGTCGTTTCCAACAGAACTTGTTGCCTGATTGCCCCACTCTTGGGATATATCAGATGCATTTTAACACGGGAAAAGTTTGTATGGTAGATTCTTTTTTCTGTATTCAAATGTGTTGCGATAGACTTTTGTCACACACGTTGGGTATGTGCAGAGAGACGTAAAATACATTGAATGCTTTTACAATGCAATTAGTGCAAGATAGCATCTCGAAAGAAAAGGGTTGCAACGCGAATGCATTCTAATATTCGCGAAAAGAAGTTTTTTTTATCACGCTATCTATTCAGGGTTTAATCTAAAAATTAGCTTCGTGATCGGCATGTGGGCTACTCCTGTTCGAAGATAATTGTTGATACCTTCACATCAGACCCACAGTTTGTTCCATAAGGGAACGGTCTGGGGATATAGATCACCAAGAAAGATTCAACCGGCTTGAAAACAATTAATAGTAAGAAGGATTTACATAATATTGTAGAAAAATAAATGCAGGATGATACAAAAAGAAAAAGTAATACAATTGGGTGTAGTTTACGTACCCTTTTACTATAATTAGGTCATGACTAATTTCCTAAGAGGTTTGATTATTAAAAGAAATACCACCTGTTATCATAGCATGTGATAGTAAGGGCATGGATATCTCCAGACACATCAGTTATCAGGTCATAGTTCGAAGTAAGCCACATTTCTATGGCTTATTCTCCCCAATCAGCGCAATTTCGAGCTGATATAGTCCGAAATCAAATTTCATGGTGTACAAACGGCAAAAATGGTATAATATTCAGGGAAAGCATACAAATTATGTTTTCTCAAATTTTTAACAACTTTTGTTCCAGTCAAGTGTAAAATGGTAGACATAGACTATTTTAGTGACACGGCAGTCGATTCGACAACTTCTTTAGTTTCCAATTCTGTTGGGACCGTAGATTGACTACTATTGTTCTGACATTGAAAATTGCGGCTGTTCACCTTCTCTTTCCAACATAGTCTAATAACCACACCCCTTTTGATCTGAATGTTGATATATCGATTTCTTTTATCTAGTCCCTTTCTTATCCGATAACATGAGATCTCTTTAAAAACTCTGACATATTCTTGTAAGGACTGTGAATCCATCGGCGAGAAATTCCTACAATCGAGGTAAATATCTGCAATCGACACCCACTGGAAACTTTCGACCGTTGTATCGACAATCGCACCTTAAACAAATCAGTTGAATGCTCAGGTTCGATATGTTAGAGTTCCGGTTTTTTCTTCATTCATTAAAATCTAAGTATAAATTATTTATAGGGTTAGTCCCGCGAAACGTATTTACGTATGAAATTTCATTATAATTACCCAATTTTTTCTGGTAATGTGTGCTTAAGAAATACTAATAGTGTACTTAAAAAAGGAAATTATGCATGTCGTCCTTTGAAAAATAAAACTAAATAGATTTTTTGATATTACTTGATATACATATGGAAAACTTTAAAAAACACATTATGCATCACTTCATAAACATGAACAAGATACACAAACTATTGAAAACAGTATGTTCATGCATTTATACGTAACTATTATTTATAACTTAACAAGCGAATAAAAATATGCATAGGCATATATATAGAATAAATAAAAAAAATTGCTTAAATTTCCATCCAGCATATGTCCAAATTTTTAATTGAACACATTTTCAGTTTTGTGCATATTAGTAATAAAAATACATAGTAAAAATAATTACATTAACCAAAAATTATTCTAAACAGTCCCTATCCAAGTTCTGTATGTACTCTGTATGTACATGGTACGATTTAAGCCGATTTCTGTCAATTGAATTGTACTATGTCCTCTTAAAAGAATTCACAAAAAATCATTTCATAACAAAATTTTAGCAACGAATTCATTATTATCTAATTTTGTTAATCAATTGTTCTTTTTTTATTGAGTCAGCTTTACTGCTACATGTTGCATTTTTAGTAACAAATTTGCATTTCTCCTTTTTATAAACAGAAACACATCTATAAAATCGAAAATGAAAATATTGTACATTTTATAGATTTGTTTCTACTTATAGAAAGGAGAACATGCAAATTTGTTACTAAAAATGCAACATGTAAAATGCAATGAAAATATTTTTCATTACCTCATTCTGAAAACATTATTTACATTATATACGTTAAATATGTATGTGTGGTTATGCGCATTATCGATTTAAATATATTATTAAGCTGTTAAGTTTTTAAAACCAAGAAAAATGACTATATTTGAAAAAATAAACACTCTCTAAGTAATTAAAGTATACATTCAAATGAAAAATGACTCATTTCATTTTGCATGACCATTCAGAGTGAACAGAAAGCAGATAGGCATGTATATTTCGGAATCATTAACACAGAATCATAATGACATAGTTAAAATGGATATAGGACGGGAAACTCTTAATTTTTTTTTTAAAAAAAAAAACTTTTTTGAAGTAGTGTACACATTATGTTGAAACAATGTTTCTAATGTGGAATTTGTACGTGTATCAAGTTTAAACATTTCATTTAAACGATATCACGCAAGAAAAAATATCTGGAAAACAGGAAATGACCTTCCACTCTAATGATGTTAGAATTGCATTTAAGCAGAACTTATTTTATAAATACCTTTTATAACTGTAGAATTCGTTTTAGGCGCACTGTAGGTGGCAAGTGAAATGTATTTTCAGTGCTGTTAATTTTTTTGGGCAGATAACAGGCGCTGTGCTACATTCGACTGTGACGTTGAGCCAGTAAATAGAAGTTTAATTTCTGTGTGTCAGTTATGTTCTTCAAAAGGGTAATCACGTTGTACGATAAATATTATTCCTGCGAATCTGTATTTTAAATTTAATAAGTTTGTGGTGTTGGTATCTATCTGGTGGCTTCGGAGGCCAGTAGCGGCCTCCGAACTGAGATGATCATTTTGGTTCAACGGTAAGTTATGTGCTTACGGAACGGAAGGAACCGACATCAAATCTCTTCACTGTTGACCTTGGCAACTTCGAACCAACGCAACCTTCGCGAAGCAGTCGTGGCGCTATTTATCCACCGCAAATGCAACCAAGCCGTTAGACAAATGACGCAACCGACAAGCCGTCAAAACACATGACGCAACTAACAAGTCGTCACACTCAAAATGACGTTACCTTCAAGCCGTCACACCTAATGACGCAACAACTCACACGCTCGTCATAGCAATGATATCGTTCTTTCGCCTACCGACTCACTGGTAGGGTAGTGTATGGCAGTGGTATCTATGTAAGCCAGTTACTGCCTACGAACTGAGATTATAATTTTGGTTCAAAGGTAAGTTATATGCTTACGGAAAGAAGAGTATCGAAATCAAATCTCCTTCAAGTTATTGACTACTACCGCAATATTGAAGGACACGAGCAAAGATTAACATTATTTTGCGAGGATTAATATGATGAATTTGAACTTTCATAAACAATTTAATACAAATCCGAATATAAGAATGTAACAATCAAGATATAAGTTTCCAAAAGAAAAATACGTATTTACAAATGAAAATACAATCACTATCCCTTTTTGTCCAATAAAGCAAAAGGGGAAATAGATAATATTATTTATTATAAAGACTTAGTGTTGAAAAGTGATTTTCAAAGTCATGGCGAGAATTCTAGATATTCATGGGGATAATTTTTTGCAATCACAGGTGATAGATTTTAAGAAAAAAAATTTAGTAAGCATAAAATCTGTTCTTCCGTTGAGGTTGCATCAATTATACCGATGATATAAACATCTAAAATCATCTGTTATAACTTTAAAAATACAGTTTTTGCAGATATCTATTTTATGCGTAGTGTATTTAGTAGAATGTCACCGTAAAGAAACCTCTTAGAAGAGCCTATTCATTATTTTGTAGCCGTCGTGAAGATCGCTAAATACACAATCATAAATTAGCCCAAATTTTATCAAATACAAATAAATTTTACCACAATACACAAATGCATAAAAAATAGTAATTCTTATCTATATTTAAGTTGCTATGAGAACTTGCAATAAATACAAGGAATTACGTATGGTATAGTATGAAATCTTCAGGAAATAACCGAAAAGTGTATGTGGTTCGAATGTTGTCTGTGAGGTAACAAAGAACTGGTGTCAATCATCCCAAATGAAGCTCTTAAAATAGCTACTACATTTGATTCCATTTTTAAAAAAAAATTTTATTGAACACCCAGTTCTAAAATATCCAAGGCTTTGATTATGCAATTTCTGTGTGAAATTGTTAATTATGAATTATATGTAATTAAAGCTGATTCTAATGGAATGTATCTTCCTGCTGGTATTTTGACAGTTAAATATGACAATTAATTAGGCTAATTACAATTAATTAGGCGGATACACATATTTTCTCCTCAGATATTGGTATTTCAGAAATAAATACACAAATGATGTTCAGATTTTATTTTGGCGACATTGACCTCCCTCAAAATTAATAATTTTAGGATGTCATCTAAATTTAGGATGTCACGGCCGTGGTCCTGTGTGGGCGTGCGTTGCCGTTCACAAAAGTTCTGTACCATGGCACCTTGAGAGAGGATAATGTCATCGCAGTAACGATTTCCAGGGAGTGAAGTGCTATTGAAAATATGGAACTCCATTCGTCCATTCATCGCGATTCCACCCCATTCAAGTACTTAAGGACCGTCCTAATGGTCCCTGTACCTGTTAGTGGGATGTAACCATATCCTCTTACCTCCTTTCATATCAACTGGTGCTGATAATCATTGCTTAGAATTTAACGACTCTCATCAGTAATCAGAACACGACTCAATTAATGTGATGCTTAGTTTTTGTGTTCGTGACATCATTGTAAACAATGCCTCTACTGAGCTTCTGTTAATGGTATGCAGCGTTCAGGATGATGAACAAATAAGCCACCTTTATTCAGATGCCTGGCCGCAATAAGCCTTGATATTTGTCGTCCGGTTACCATACGAAGCCACTATGCATGTTGCCCGATTTCTCGCTCCGTTTCTTTTCGCTTGCAGAACAATATACCATTGACTATTTGACATTTTTTTACTCGGCTGAGCATCACCAGCCTTTCTTACAGCTGCTATTGGAAGGCTTTCCAATCTCTTGAAATTACGCTTTTGTGAATTCCAAACGCTTGTGCAACATTTGTTCCATTTGCGCACCTTCTCAAACCTGCCGATTGTTTTACCTAATGTAAAGGCATTCTGATGATTTCTTATAGCAGTTATGAATGCACAATTTTCTTTCATTTGTAGGAAGTGTTTGAAAAGACGTCGTTCCCCCCAGAGACGTCTTAAGGCATGGGCCAACTGAGTCCGGGCCTAGGGCCTGGGCTACAATGGGGACCTCATCCTTAATAAGATCATAATTCAAACAATATCAATGGTTAAATGTCATTTTCAGTTATACTCTCCTTCTTAACTGGGAATTTCGGACGATATATCAACCGTCTACATGGGTTGTCCGTCGTCCATGTACAGGCCTAGGCATACCCTCATGCACCATCATTACTCATTTAGTCAAAAGGCAGCAGGCAATGGAGCCGGTTTGAGCGATTGTAAATCATGCCCATTCATTTGTTTCGGGTTATTGTTTATACGAGTATTCGACAAAGCATGCTATATACTATGTACTTTAGGGGCCTTGATGGGGCTTACATTTATATAGGGACTAAGGGCGTACTTTTGAGTAGGGGCCCGGGTCCTCAAGAAGTCTTAAGACGTCCCTGGTTCCCCCTTCTTTTTAAATTGCTTTGGCCCTGAGCACGAGTCATGCGTTTGCATGCCATGATGTCCCCTCTAATGTCATAGTGCTGATATTTGAATATGCACCACCTTTCTACTGAGCTGCTCGCAGGAAGGTCCTTTTCAATTATTTTATGGTTTTATGCTGAAAAATGCATTTGTTGCTTTTTGCACGCTAATGTAGATACTTCCAAAGGATATTCATTGTATAAATGATGAGTTTACTGGAATTCGACAGTTTTTCGAAAAATATAATGTATATTTATAAGAAAGCGAGAACTTGCATGGGGTAACTTACCCTTGAGACAAATCTGAAATTGAATAAATCTTACTGAAATTCAGGTAGTGTAATAATTACGTTGTTGATACAATTATCCCTTTGAAAACAACTCCATTACTTTAAATAAGTTTTTCCCCCTAGGAAACATTTGTAAACATTACGATTAATTATTCTAAATAGTTACTTATATTTGCATAAGAAATGCAAGTTTAATTTTAATTATAGTTTTCCATAATAATTACTAATTCAAAACAAAAATAAAGCAATTTCAATAAAATATCTATTTTGATTTTACCAATTTACTTTTTTTTAAAATTTTAATTTGCCGAAAAGAAAATGCATTTGAAAAATCAACACTTAACTATCAAATATCCCAAACCGATAAACAACACACAGTTTCAAACTTCCGAAAAATTACTTATTCTCTGGATCCTAAAACCAATTTTCATTGCAATTACCAATAACATACATTCCTCGAATTTTAAAATTTATCACTCCTAATTAAATTTTATATGCATTTTTAAAATAAAAAATATTTTTATATATCAATTTTCCAATGAAAAAATTTCAAAACTCTTCCTCCTTACAAATGCTTAACTATCAGAATAACCTGCCGGAGACTAATAGTTTCCATTGCGCCACGTGAGAGAGCTCCCCAACGATGCTATAATTGGCCCGGTCGATGTTTAGGGCCCAAAGGTCAAAGTTGAACTCCGGACCAAAATAGCATTTTGCAAATCCCCTTTCCGACGATGCTACTATGGAGTTAGGGGGAGGGGAGGGGCGAATATTGGATAAAGGGGAGCGGAAGTATACTGTAAGATTCTAGTATGGACGTGGAAATTCTATAGAATTGAATGGGACATGCAACGGTGAATGTATTTACCGCGCTTGCTATGAATGAATTTAGGTTTTAGAGATAGATAAGCTTTTGAAAGTGGGATTAGAGATATTAATTATAAACTTTATATTTGTTATTTATGTTCTGCAATGTATAGAAATGCAATGGTAAAATCCGATTTTTGTAATGCTTTTGTGAATATTTCGCTTGCACATTCATCATCACCTTATTTATTTTAATTACTTATATTGTTGAACGTGGCATTGATTATCATATATAAATAGGCATCGGATTTCTAAATAACTGAGGAAACATTATAAAAATTTCTTTTAAGTTTTGCAGGAAAAAATACTACTTTCTTGCTACTGGTATTTTTTTATTGCAAATTAAAATTATATTTCAAAGCTGCTAGATTTGGTTTGATTTGATGTACTAGTACTCTCAAGCTACATTATTGATATTGGTGAGGGGTAACGTTGTAAATAATCATAAATTTTGATTTCTTATAACTTATTTTATTCTTTATCGATCTACAAATAAGCAAAGAAAAAACAAATTTAGAAATTAAAAAAGAAAACATCTTTTCATCTTTGTTTTCTAATTTGAAATACAATTTTAAGGTTTTACTTTACAACATTTGGAAAATTAATATCGGTATAACACATTTTTGCATTGTTTTAATATATATTACAATGTATCAACTTAAAAAAAAATTAAGGTAAATTTACCGATGCAACACGTGCAAATTACTAATAAAAAACGATAATATAAATGCAGAAAGAAGGAAAACGTGTAACGAACAATATACAATTATGCGGACTTAGTGAAGAACTGGAGATCAATTGCTGGGAGAAGGGCAGAATGGAATAACTGAGGAAAGCTCAGGCCCACAAAGGGCTGTTATGCCAATGCTGATGATGATGCAATTATATTTTGTTTATAACATTACAATTTTTATGAAAGTTAAAATTCTACGAATAATAAGAGTTATAAGATAATCGCAATTTAAAAATAACAAGTTATGACAGCTACTTAGTCTTAAAAACTCGGCTTTATAGAGATAGAGTAAAATTTACATCGCTCTATAAAGCTGCACGAGGGCTATTAGTGATGGACCTCATGATTTTGAACTATGGTCAAGTGACGAAGACACACCTGAGCTGGCATCCGCTCTCCTAACTTCCCCACCACACCAATGGAAGGACGTTTGATCATCGACAGATTTAACGTGCATCGCTCTCTGCCACGACGGTTTTTCAGCGGTACTAAACTCGAACTCTTGACACGCCTGCCTCGAGTCCATCGCCTTGACCACTAGGCTACCGTTGCCACACAACTAAACACGCAGTTTACTTTAAAAGAATTTTTTTTGTTATGTAAAAGAGAAGAATATGGATAATTCATGTGCAACAACATGCATATACTGTTTCAAAATGCCCAGTGAAGAGTATAAAAATGTAAGCACCCTTTTTTACTGTATTTGCAGACATCAGTAGCTACAAGAGTAGTGAAAATGAAACATTTTAATTATTTTCGTAATTCAAGCATAGGAATAAAAGAAACCCAAGATATTTGTCAGCTCTCTGATCGCAAGAGCAATTTATCAACAGAGGAAAACATTGCTGCTGAGTATCTTCCGCCTTGACGTACTCAAGTCGGTCTCTTAAAATTAATGATTCATTTGAAGGGTTAGTGAAAAATGAATTGAAGAAACTGGAACTACTTCAAGACACTGAAGAAAAGAAATTTATGAGTAAAATTACTAATCAATAATTCTCAGGAAACGAATTGATAAAAAAGTCACAATAGTTTATCATCATGTTAGTTTACCCGTTAAAATAAATGTTTTTAGTATACTTAGAATTACAAATATTTTAAAAAGAACTATAAATAGAGTTTTAAATCAAACATGATACTGGTCATATAATTGTATTGTTAAACAAGTTCAATTAGGTCTTTTAGTACGTCTTTCCTGAAATAATGATAAAAGCACCATCAAATAAAGTTTTAATGAATATTAGTATATCTGCGTATTAATTTTGATTTTAGGCTTTATTAACGTTGTATTATAGGGACCTAAGGGCTATTAGTAGGGCTGTATGAGCAAGTTATAAGATGGTACCGAATTCTTCTAACTTCAACAACACAACACGGGAGGATTTTGATATTTAATTCTATTTAATATGCTGTAACATTGTACATTCCATACAACATTTCACTACAATAATGGCAATAAGCATTATGATCTAGTGACAACAATGGCAATTAAATGGTACTGCTCTCTTCTAACTTCTACCCTGCGACGATAGAGGACGTAGAGATTTCATTTCCTTTTGCTTACTGCGATATATTAAATTCCACACAATTATGACACTTAATAATACATTATGATCAAGTGACGAAAAAGATGCTTAATAATACATTATGATCAAGTGACAAAAATGACACTTAATAATACATTATGATCAAGTGACAAAAATGGCTCTTAATAATGTACTATGATCAAGTGACAATGATGGCACTTAAATGTACCGTCTTCTTCAAATTTTACTCCACAATAAGGAAAGACGATAATTCCACTTAACGTGCTGTGATATTGTACATCCCATAAACCATTACATTACAATGTTTACACATAATAAGGCACTATGATCAAGTGACAATGATGGCACTTAAATGGCACTACATTCTTCTAATTTATACAACACAACACGTGAAGACATTGTAATTTGATTCCATTTAATGTGCGGCAGATATGCATTCCATACAATACTGATACTTAATAATACACTAGGATCAGTGACAATAATGACACTTAATACTGCACTATGATCAAGTGATAATGATGACATTTAAGTGGTACCACATTAATTTAACTTCCATACCACATCGGATGAGAAACTACAGATTTAATTTCATTTAATGTGCAGACATATTGTAGATTTTATACAATAACGACACTTAATAATGTACTATGATCAAGTGACAATGATGGCACTTAAATGTCCCCTTTCTTTAAATTTTACTCCACAACAAGGAAGGATTATAATTCCATTTAATGTGCAGGGTTATTGTACATTCCACACACAACGTTTCGCTACAATAAGGACACTTAATAAGGCACTATGATCAAGTGTGAACGATGAAACTTAAATGGCACCACATTCTTTTGGCTTCCCCACCACATCAGATGAGAAGCTTCAGATTTAATTTTTAATTTAATGTGCTCATATATTGTACACTTCGTACGATGAATCTCAAGTTGTACAAGAACTGGAACTATAGCTCAGTTTAAACATTGCTACCACAAAGACGAGTTTAAAACTCTGGAACAGTGTTTTAAATCGGAAGCGCTTCCAAACAAATTTGTATTATTGATGATATACGTATGCAGGCTTCATATTCATAAAATTAGTTTTTAAAAAAACATCAGGTTGAAATCTCTCTTTTTTGGAATAATAATCTAGTAAAGTAAATTAATACATCAGGAAATTCTTATTTTAAAATCAATGCTAAGAAAATTTAGATTTTCCATTCCGACCCAATTTTGTGTTGTACGCACGAAATCAAATCACAAAATGTTTTAGTTGTTTTCTGCAGCAACTGAAAGTTAATTCGATGTAAAAGTGCATACACAGCACGGAAAAACAGATTTTCATTAGGAATAGGCAAAACAACTGGTATAACACCGTGTATTATATCTGTTGTAAACGTTTTATTCTTATAATTAAATTGCCAAAATGATCCGTGTATAAATAATAAATAACAGACTTTATGCAATTTTCTGTTTAACTGTTTATTGAAGGAATCGTATAAGCATTTGAAACGTTAGTAACTTAAGTTAATATGTTAACAACAAACTGCACCCCACACACCAATTTTCTCTTTACCCATAATTTCATTTCGTACATTATGGCAATTGGCTTATTTCACTCATAACCCGGGTATTTCTATTCTTCTATTTCTGAATTTAAATTCCAGTCAGTTTCGCAGTCGGTAACAAAATTACTGAAATACAATTTGAGGACAGAATATAAATTTTACCAAATTAGGCCGAAGTCACAGGATTGTAAAGAAGAATAATTATGGTTTGGAAATGTTGAGTGTTCTAAAACAAAAAATATTATGTTTTAAATAAAGACTTTTATTATAAAATTAAATTGTAAGTATTTTAGAAAGAAGCAGAAACATATGTATTTTCTTTTGTTTATTCTTTGTGAATTTAAAGCATTTTAAATTAAGAATCACATGTTCAAGGGTTTCACTGACAAATTGATGTTTGACTTTGTGTTCCTTCAAAAGGTGATTTGGAACTTATGTTAACAAAATTATCTAAAAACAAAATATTTTTGTTAATAAGTGATCATTTGATATTATAAAATAAATATAAAATTAATAAACATTTCAAGAAATTCGAACTTAAAATTGCCTTTTGTTGAGTTTTATGATGCTAACTTAAAAATCTCAAAAACAGGTATTATGACGAAAATTATTTTAACTAACTACGAACAGGAAACTGGAATAATTAGAATTAAAAAATCCTCTAATTGTTGAAAAAATATTAAATTATACACTATGCTAATGTTAATAGGATCTATATAATTGGAATAAGTTTTATTCTAAATTAAAAAGAAATTACAAAAATTACAAATCGTCTGCTTTTATCTGCATTATATAGGTTTTAAAATATCCATTATTTTAGAAGCTCCATTTTTAAAAAAAAACTTCAAAAAAATTTGCAACCAATTTAATTTTAATGAATATCAACTAATTATATAATACCAGCAAGTGAGAACTAAAACTATATATTATATATAATACTCATACAGAGAGAGAGAGAGAGTTTCAGAAACTGTATGACGAATAGAGGAATAAAAAAAAATTCATTGCATATGAGATGAAAATAAATGAGTGTTTATATTTTTAATTCTCAGACACATCTTGAATAATTTTTTTTTGCTACCAGAAAAAACTGAATTCATTTTACTCTTAATTTGATGAAAAAAGAACTAAATTAGATATAATCTAATAAAGCTACGCTTAAGAAACTCCAATTAAGTGTACTTGAAAATGTAAGTTATTTTATAAAAATCTAATTAGAACGTGTACAGTTAGCAGGAAAAAAAATGAAATACATTTTCCTCACGGCAAAAAGTTTCGAGTAGTAGTTGTGACAGTCAAAAGGTTGAGATCTGATTTTTTTATTTTTCTAGAGTTCAATTTCCACGAGTATTTTTCAAAAGAAATAAATTATTCAAGATCATTCTAATGTTCTAATATTAATGTCGGATTGAAGAGCGGAAATTTTATTATTCTAGCTATTTCTATTTGAATGAAAGCAATTTTTTGTGTATAATGAATTTCACATTTATCTATTTTATATTGCAGAAAACCAAATAGAAATTTTACTTCAAGTGAGTTTTTCATTACAATTAATATCATAAAAATGGCATATTTTTGTAGACAGTTTTAATTTTTAAGATACCAAAGTGGTAAATTATAGATTAGCGATAACCACATAAGTCAGCGTTTCTCAAACTGTGCCCCCCTCCCTATGAGAGACGTGAAAATTCTTTGTGTGGGGCATGAGCAGATTGAAAAGTCGGAAATTAAAGATTATTTTAAAAAAATTATTAATTTACTGAAAAGAAGCAAAATAAAGTACATTCTGAATTATGAAAAGTAACATAATAACATTTTAAGTAACTAAAATAAATATTACGTAAAGTACATTAGCATTGCATTCAATATATTGTAATTGTATAAGGGACTGACATTAGGTTTTATACAGGGTGGTCTCGAATTCATGGTACAAACTTTAAGGGTAGGTACAGGACATTGTAACAATAATTTTTTGTTTAGATCTATATGGGCGCAAGTGACAAGGGGGGCAAACTCAGAAAATAAGAGACGAAAGGAAAGACAAAGTGTTTACTAAAAGCGTCGTTGACAAGTGAAATGTTTACAATCACTGTTCAAAACTGTTCAGAACATGAGCTATGAAGTCCAGCTGCAGCGCACATTGCTGTGCCAGCCACTGACAGTTGGAGAAGATAGTCTGCCAGAATCAAAGCTTTTTTATTCACGATCACGTACCATTTGGTTCGAAAATAAAAACTGCCTACATTCCTGATTCAATGTTTAACTGGAATTCAAAACTTTTTTCATCTTTATCATTTTGTGTGAGAAAAAAAAATCGAGCTGCCAGAAAGAAAAAAAATTAATAAAATAGAGAACGAGGTAGGTATATGCTATGGAAGCGGTGAATTTTAAAAATATGATATCAAGCACTATATTTTGGATAAATAAGAATCAAAACTTAACGCAAAGATTGTATTTTTCTCTATTAAAGTTATGTTACTTAAAACCTGATATCTGAAAAGTTTATGAATGTATTTCTTTCATATTTGTATACGTGTTATTTAAAGTATGATAAAGGAAATGAATTAAGGATTTCACTCTAACATCAATAGTTGTTTATTTTTAGCAGGTATCGTTACGAACACTATTCATTTTTATAAAATTTTCTATAAGAAAATGAGCAATTACCCATGACTTGTTGATAATAGTAAATACAGAAGGTCGTTCACCCTTTATGGAAACGATTTTGTAAATAATTTTCTAGTTTGCATTTTGAAATAAATCTTTGGCAACTTTAGAATAATCGTCTGCTAAGGTTTTCTTTTGATTGGAATTTAAAATAAAAGATTTATTTTAAAAATGGCTCTCAAAAATGATATATGACTAGAAAGTTACGTAATTACGCTTTTTCAATATATTAAAAAGTGGTGAAAGTATCTTGGTTTATGCACATTTCTATCAAAGGTATTTATAAAACATTAAATTTGAAAGGGAAAAAGCGCCTAGCAGAAAGTAAAAAATGAAAACATGCCAATGAAACTTTATCCTAAGACTGTTCAAACACAGGCAACTATCAAGAAAGTGAAGTCTCTGATCCTAGAAAAAATCAGCCGACTCAAAGATTGATTCCATCGAAACTGGGAATGTCTTCTGGAACTGCAATTAAAATCATTCGTAAGGATTTGAAGTTAAAACAGATGTTTAAAACTAAAGTTACACTGCTTTTACCAAAACATATATTGCTGAAAGAAAAACAAACTGTAGAAAAATATATAAAAACACTTAGCTGCTGAAAAATGGAAATTTGGAGTAACACTTGATGAGGAATAGGTATATTTAAGGCACTGTAATAAATAAAAGATCAATTTTCTATTGCACAACTGACGTGAATGACCGTAAGGAATGGCTTCATCAATGTGCAGAAAAATTCTCAAAGGAATTCATGATAGTAGCAGGATTTTTTACACAACGGCAAATTAAAAATCAAAAAAGTCTCAAATAAAAACAAATTGTATTCAATATACAATGGGCAGGATATTTTAGTACCAAATTTGAAGAAGAAATTCTAACTTTATGTGTAAAGAACTTTGATAAAGTTGAGCTTCATATGTTCAAAACCTCGTCATACGTCTAACTCAACTATCGCTTATTTTTGAAAGAAAGAATCAGAAACATGAATAACGTGTATCCCATTTGACGAAATACATGTAAAATCTCTCTAAACTTCTGAAAATAACTTTTGTGCTTTCGGTTTATTAAAACGAACCTAAGGTAAACGGCATCCAAGAACACTGAACGAACTTTTAAAAACGATTTTAGAGGAATGGAGTAAAATTTGCCTGACAATTCTAAGAAAAAGTTTACTTTCATGAAAAATTCGAGCTAGAGCTATAGTCAAGAATCATGGCTATCAGATAGAAGAAATTTTTAACAAAAAATACGGTATTTATTGATAAAAATTAACTATCAAAATCGTTTCCATAAAGTGTGAATGACCTTCAGTATATTTTAGAGATTTTAGAGTTCATTTCCTAAATGTGTAAAATATGTAGAGTAAAAATTAATTTAAATACATCGCTTGGAATTTCTTGTAGAATGTTTTGAAATTAGATATCATTTTCATCAAATTACTAACAATACTTAAATTTTCATATAATTTCCTGATTAGTATTTTTCATTAATTTAAGTCAGAAGCACCAAAAAATTAACATAAAATTACTAATAGCTTAGCATTTTAGAAAATTTGTTTCCAAACGTAGGTAGCACCTTAACACCATTCAATTATATATATATGTACATTTTTCTTCTCCAATTAAAGAGTGTTTGGCCCGTGTTAGCCAAATATGACGCCAATGAAACCAAATAAATTCACTTGGTTTAAATACGGAAGCATTTCAAAATCTCTGTATTCGAATAAAAATGCAAGATATTAAAGAATATTCAGAAGCAATATTAAATAATTTTAACGTTCTGTGGATTTTTTTTGAATTGCCATTTTTCACTGTATGAGTTAAAAATACCCGCAAATCAAAGAAAAAAAAAGAAAAAGTATCAGTGAATGGGCAAACTAGTTGTGGCTATCTTTCCGTAGCCCGTACGATATACGGGCAAATCAGTTAAAAGGGATTAACAATATTTACCTTTTAAAAGATTGAAGAGGAAATTCGAAACAAAATAATGAATGAAAGAAAATGAACTTAAATTTATACATGAGTAAAATTAAAAAAAAGTGTTAAAAAAGGAAATTTTATTGGTGATATCTATTGAGTTGACAAGAAAAATAAATTGTCTTTAAAATCATAAAGCTATTAAAATCATTTTAAATGCTTATTAATTAAATTATATTTATAAAAGGAAATTAATTTAATTTTTAACTTCAGTCTTTTGTTAGGAGACACAATTATCAGTTAATATTTTGAAGGTCAAAAAACAAAAAAAAAAAAGAGTAAAATTCGAAAACTAAAACAGAATTCAAAACAATAAACTATATTCTAAAAAAGTATTGCTTCCTTTAACTCCAGCTGACTAATTAAATAACAATGAAAAAGAAACAAATTATCGAAACAATTAATTACAAATAGAGCAAAATACTCCACACATCTTTAGTTAAGAAAATAACGTTTTAAAATTGAAATATAATTCAAGTGCAAGATTTTTTGCTTTTAGCAAGTTTGCTTTAACAATACATTTCCCTCGTTTGCAAGTCAAAATTGACAAAAGGCGAATTAAAATAACCAAACTACAAAAACAGAGAATTTTGGCATATAAAAGGAGAATTAAGTTAAAAATGAAAATGACACATTAGAAAAAAATGACACTACGCTCTCTAATTTAAAATGTCTCTACTTTTCTATTTTGAAAAGATTAACAACTTGGAAAATAACAATTTTCTCTTTAGAAACAATTGAGTGCTTTTAAGCAAAATGAGAGGATTCAAACGAAAAAGTTGAAAACCTTTTTTTATCCGGTTTTTAATAATAAATATCCTAGCTTTGTATGCTAATTTTCTTCGTAGCTTTCCTCTTATAATTATTACTTTACGAAATATTTTTTCGACGCATTTGTGATACTGTAAAGCCATTTTCAGTGGTTTTATTTTTTAGTCCATGGGAGTTAATAGTGTAATTCAGAAATATATTCTTTGAAATTCTGTTTACATCTTATTTTTGTGCAGATAATCTACACTATTAAAATTTCTATAATTATGTGAGTTTGATTCTTGATTAAAACAGCAATAATATACGTTTTTACCAATTCTGAGTTCTTTTTGGTTTTAGGCATTTTTATTTTTTAAAAAAGAGTAATATTAATAAATACACAATGGTTTGAAAAATACTTCTCCTGCCTTTCGATGTTTTTAGAAAAACGGTCGGAACCCAATTTAACGAAATCATCCGGACTGAACATTTTGTTTATTAATTTGAGGTTATTCGTTATATCGGGATCCAAACAAAATACGATTATTTTTGCATTTACCTTCTGAAAACTCTGTAAGCCACTGCACAAATAATATCTATGGTTACAAGTTACACACTTTTTATTCAACAGCTAAAAATATTATTAGAAAATTATTACGCACCAGATAATTGGAAATTTTAAAATACTGACTAATAGATGTTTGACAATCTTTTTGATTCTTAACTCGAATGAGTTCTTTTTCGACTCTATACATAGAAGAAAATACTGTATCATTTACATCCTGTTGTATAAGAGAGAGGTATGTTTTCCCAAGCAATGTAAAACATTAGAAAATGTAACAATTTTGATAAAAGTTTCATTATCGATTTCTGCACTAGAATCGCTATTTATTGGTTCCGACAAAGCAACAATTTCCTTAACTTCAGTTTCATAGATAGACCGTCCGACATCAAAGGTATCATAATTGTCGAAATCTTAAAATATCCCCTGGGGTGGGGATTGGCATGAGATAAGACAGGAATTTCCTCTCCTACTCAAGACTCTGACACGATAGGTTACATTTCTGACTCATCTGCACCCATAAAGTCTAACAATAGGGTGATCAATTGTCCTCCTTTAGGGAGGGCAGTCTTTATTTTATGGGTACTGTCCTTCCTCAAAAATGTCCTCCTACTTGTACTCCTTTTTAATATTTTACAACTAATCTGTTAATCTCTGTATTCGGAGATGCTAGGCCAAACTGTAACGCGTCATGTGCCATGTAGTATGAATTATGGGAGATATTGACGTATTTTGTACGTAATCAGGCATCTATTTTCCTCAAAACAATTCAAAAGATTGATGATAAACATATTACAGATACAAAAGCTAGTCTTTTGAGTGAGTTTGTCCTTCAATAAAAATCACGATTTGAAGACAAATTTATTCCTTTAGTAATAAAAAAGAAAACTGTCAAACTTAGAAGAATCAAATCTGGGCATAATGGAAAAGTTTACCAAAGAAGTGCGGAACTTTTACCAAACTTGTTTCCAGTAAGTCGAAGAGCGTCCAGAAACAAATATCACAGGGAATAATACTTTTCAATGGTGTTTTTTAACTCAATCGCAAGTAAATTGGGCAGATATAGAAAGTTGTGTTGAGTTTTTATCGAAATAAACGCCAGATATTAAAATCAATGACAGTTGACGGTTTGAAGACTGAACGAATATTTAAATTCTGATAAATTAGAACAATTGGAAAATCAGCATGTTGAAATTGATAAAAGATGTGTGGAGAACATTTAACCATTCCAAAAATGAACACATTCCATATGAAAATTTAGTTATTCTTGTTGAATTCACATTGTGCTGCCTGGAATTAATGCAGCAGTTGAAAGGGTTTTTTTCAATTGGTAATGATTTTTGGATAAGTGAAAAATCAAGATTAAATGTTGATACTTTAGCTGTAGCACATACCGTAAAGTTCAATATGAAGGGTATTTCTTGCTCCGAAATATCCAATATATTAAAATATGATATATTGATAAAAAAATTCATTCAATGGAAAATACTCATTTAATTAAATAATTAAAAGGGATGTAAGCGTAATTAATGTATTTTTGTTTGAATTAATAAAATGTTTCAATATTTACATTGTAATTTTTTCTTAAATTTATTTGTCCTCTTTTTCATTGTACCTTACCCCTTACTAACTTTGTCACCCTACTAATAATATACTTCACCATTTCCTGTTGAAATTTGCTACTTTCAGGAAAAGTCTTTTTATGTTCCGGACAAAAAGTATATTTCATTTGAATAAAAAAAATCTAATTTTTTCTAATGTAAACTAATAATTTTATTTCCAATTGCTGAGATAATTCATTAATTCGGGGTTTACTTTTCGTTAAATACAAGTTTTTTTTTTTGCCTTCATTTTTATCGAGGAAAGAAAAAAAATGCGTTAAATCGGGTTCTGCGAATGTGCTTAAATTTCTTGCTGAAATTTTAAAAAGATTTGAGAATCTTAAAATTTAAAAAAAATTTTCTTACGCACATTTGTTTTTATTCAGGACTTTAACAAATATGAATGACTGGATTTTAAAAATTTATATTTATAAGACTATTACACGTATTGCAATAAGATACATATGAAATTAAAGAAAATATACCAAGTTATTTTCCCACCAAAGATTTTCAGTTTTTTCTAAGTTTCCTAAAGCGTTGTAAGAGCTAAAAGAATGCATTTGTACAGAATTAGAAACCATTGAGAGGGGTTACTACAAAATGTATGGGACGAATTTGAACACTTGTTAGATGTTTGTCGTGTGATTAAAGAGTCGTGCGTCCAGCATTTGTTTTGAAAATAAAAATTTGTTTCTTTTAATTTAATTCCGCGTATCACTTAATGCGGGGGAGGGCAACTGTTTTGTTTCAAGGGCCATATTTTGTAGAAGCAGGTGGTATTAGAGAGCTACACCCTTTTAAAATGATTGCATTCATTAGTCAATTTTACATCTCAAAAAAAGGTATAAATTGTATCAATAAATATAAATTCAATAAAATAGCCCTAGTTTTATTCAATTTATTTTTTGTTCTGATTTTGTATCATCTAAAGCTGGAAGCACATTCAATTTTAGAATCAGTTGAATAAGACCCATTTTCCATATCATGTTTTTTAACTTTTGGCGGGCCTCAGAAACTTTTTGTGGACCTTTGGTTTCCCACACGTAACTCCATATGTTTAATAGTTGTGAAAATATAGATATTTAAAATCCTGCCATTCCTTTGTCTTAACCCGGTATATAAATTAACAGAGAATGCTATTTTATATTTCATATAACGTTTCCTGACTTAATAATGATTTTTAAAAAAAATGTGACTACATACTTTTTCTTTCATCGCAAAAAAATCTTAATTGGGTTACTTTTTCTCTAAAAAATCCATAAAAACTTCTGGTCTCCACTATGTATGGGTTACAAAAATTTGAAAAGATAGGAAAATTAGAATTAGAATGACAAATCTTTGTGAAATTGTTCGAAATGTTCCTTGGAACAAAAAGTTTTTCCACATATGTTACATAAGTGTATTGTCATTTTGGTTCCATTTCTTCATCTTCTTAATCACAAATAAATAAATACGTATCAGAATCGCTGTTGTATTAATCGAATTAAAGCAAATATTCTCATTCAGTATCGCTTTCGTTGAAATCCAACAAATATGCCATATTGGCAAGGAAAAGTAAAAATAAACTACAAAAATAGTTATACAAACTTCAGAAAGTTAAACGAACGAAGTCAGCGCCAAAAGGAAAAAAAAATGAAATGCACGTTGTAACATCAAGGTCAATATCCCCAGAAGTCTGGGATTTTTGGAGATACTAGAAAGCGCAGTCTGGTGCGCAAGGGGTTAAGACTGTATTTTTCTAGTGTCAGAAAGTAAAAATTTAAAAGGAGATTAATTAACAAGAAAACTATTAATAATGATAATGGCGTATTAATGACAAAGAAGTTGATATTTGTTTCATGGCTTCAGTTATGGAGTCGAGATTAAGAACAAATCTTGCAATAAAAAGCCATGGTCAACAGATGACAGCACCCAAACTAGTACTACATCATCCTCAAGTCCAAGTCACTCGTAAGTTCTAGTTACTATATTTTGCCCGAAATAGTTCGATGAAAGAATGATATGAGCTTCGATTTGACACAAATATTGCCAGTTACGAAGTTATAGTAAGCGTAACCACCAAAATTTACAGAGGCATGTCGTTAACGAATACTTTACTATATAATTCCTTTTAATTTGAATTAAAAGCTATTTCTAATCATCTGTAATGATATACATCAATAATAAAAAGAAAAGAATTCTTTATTTTGAAAAAATTACACATTTATTAAGGTATCCAACTACTTGCGACAACATTTAGAAAAAAAATAGAGATATGGGCATTTATTTGTTTGTTTTTTAGATTTGCTTAGTACATTTTAAGAAACATATGCTAAAATTAAGAAGAGGAAAAGAAATTATTATTACTAAAATGGGAAAAATTGGTAAAGGTTTAAAAAAATAACATAAACGGGCCCATTTTGTACCAAAAGTTTATGAACAGAATTTCAATTTTTCAAATCTGATCTGTCGCTATGTTATTCATTTTTGAAAGGACCTTTAGGATAAGAGGTATTTTTAATTTTTACAAACGCTAGAGCCCTTTATCTTAGTTATTATATGAAATTGCTTAAAAAAACAGTGATTATAACAACATAAGGGACTGTAAATTTTGTAATAAACCAGTGATTGATAAATCTGTAGGTTAAAGTACTTCTACTATTATACAGAGCATTCACAAAAGATTTCAGTTAATTATTTTCAAAACTTTTTGAAAAATCTCTATCCCCGTTTGAGCATTTTCAAAAAAAAAAAAAAAAAAACACACACACACACATTTCGAGTAAAATGCGTTTTAAAGTATAACATCTTACTTAAAGTAATGGCATCTGCTGTTACTAAAACATTTATAGTTTACAAAGAATTATAAACAGGGTATTTTTTATAAAGTTAATATAAGATGGCCTATAATATAAAATAATAAAAAAAGTGCCGGTTTTTGGCAAAGTGAGTGAGAGAATATTAACGTCGCACTGATTAGCAACACGAGGGCTTTTGGCAACGGTCCGCGTAATTTTGAACCATGGTCAAGTGACGCGGACGACACCTGAGATGGCACCCCTCTCTCCTAACTACCACACCAAAGGGAGGACGTTTGAGCTCTCGACAGAGTTAACGTGCATCGCGCTCCTACACGGCGGGTCTTTAGTGGTACTAGGATCGAACTCATGACATGCTAGCCATGATCCGATGCCTAGACTACTCGGCCACCGCGGCCGCCTGATTTTGGCAAAAGTCACAATTTTAGGGTAGTCGGATACCTTAAGTGATTGTATGCTTCGAAAATCTTTAATATTAACACTTGTAAGTATATATTTTACAAGGGTGTTACTATAGACGCTAGATATAACTAATATTAATGTTTAATACTTTTTTCCGAATATTTTTTTTAAAATTTTGGATCTTATTGTCCGTTACTAAGATAAAATTGTCTTCATTCCTTTTTTAGCTAGATAAAAAGGAAAACCGAGCTGTTGGTTCTTATTCTTTAAGATCTGATGCCCTAAATTCATGGTATTATTTAATGCTTAGTTGAAGTTACCATGAGATCTCAACTAATCATTGAAGCGAAAAACACTGGAAAGAGGGGCAAAAAAATCGTTTTTTTTTAAAGTATACATGAAGGACATCTTGATGACTCGCTAGAGGACAGACGGAATTAAATCGATTGACGCCTCTCATTTTAAGTTTGATTGTAAATGAGATTGATTTTGAACTTTATCTCCGGAAAACTGTTCTTTAAATTAAATTAAAACCTCTGGATTAAGATACATTGAGATTCATTTTGAAAGAAGTATAAGCAGTGGGATATTTTTAGTAAATTAGCATTTTAGAATTTAGCGTACTTATTTCTAATAAATAAGATTAAAAATTATCTAATGAAGATTTTTTAAGAAAATTATTATGCATTTGACTGGGAAATAATAAATCTGAGACAATTACGAATTTCAACTGGATGAAAGAATATAGAAGGGGATCAATTAAAGATTTAGAATTCTGAAAGATCATGATTAAAATATTAAAAATCGCATTAAAATATAATTTTAAATCCAAAATATATTTAAAATATTTTTTATATATACATTAAACCACGCTCTTTCTAGTACCCCCAGAAATCCTGGATTTCTGCGGATATACTTACTTTGACATTACGACGCACATTTCATTTTTCCTTTTGACGCCGACTAAGGCGCACGGTCGTTCGTGTTTCGTTTCGTTTCGCCTTCTAAAGTTAGTATAACTATTTTTATTGTTCATTTTTATTTCTTACCAATACGGCATCGTCATTGGATTTCAACGAAAGTGATAATAAATGAAAATATTTGCCGTAATCCGATGAATACTACAGTGACTCTGATACGAATTTATCTATTTGGGATGAAGAAGATGAAGAAATGGAAAAAAAGGACGATATGTAACGCATTTGGAAAGGTTATATGTCCCAAAGGACATTTCGAGCAATTTCACAAAGATATTTATAATTTTAATTTTAATTTTCCCAATTTTTCAAATTTTTCTTAACCAGACGTTTTGTAACATTTGTAATTTTTACCATCCCATAAAAGAAAAAAGACAAACCTTGTTTTCTGTGCTCGTTACACTGGCTGTATACATAAACAAGCTATACACTGGTGTCCAAAAGTTAAGCATAATTGATAATTATGTGAATAAAGAAGGAAATGTAAATCAGAAGGGCGGGAAACGTGATATGCGAGTGTAAAATGGTTATAAAATAAGGAAACAAATAAAAAGAATGATAATAATTAATTTTATTATCCAACAAAGCAGTTTGAAAGAAAACTGAGCATAGCAAGGATCACTTTAAAGAAAAAATGAAAGAAAACATTAAATAAAATACTGATGCTGCAGTTTAATAAGGCGTGTAGTCACCTCTGACAGCCAGCGATTTACCATACTTGCTATGAGATGATGAATGAGTTGTGGCCTCAAACGGTTCCAAGCTTCTTGGAGAGCTCTCTTCAGTTCTGTAACGGAGCTTGGTGGGTGCGAAAGGGCTGCAATTCATCTTCCGAGCATATCCCATACATGCTCGATAGGATTTAAATCAGGGGAGTTCGCAGGCCATGACATGCGCTGGATGTTTTCCGTTTCAAGGAAGTCATCAATCAGCACCGCTCGGTGACATGGCGCATTATCATCCATGAATATGAAGTCAGGACCGACAGCACCTCGAAACAAGCGAACATAAGGCTCAAGAACTTCGTCTCTGTATCTTTGAGCAGTGACAGACCCCATGTCAAAGAAATGGAGGTCTGTGCGACCGTCCATCATGATGCCTGCCCATACCATTACTCCCCTTGATAGAAAATGATGTCTTTCCTTTATGTTTCTTGGTTCAAAACGTGTTCCACGTTCTCTCCATATCGTTATCCGCGAGAGTCACTACTCAGACTAAACCGGGACTCGTCACTGAACATCACATTGGCCCACTTTCCCACACTCCAATGTTGATGTTTCAAACTCCAGTTCAAACGAGCGCTTTTATGCGCAGACGTGAGGGAATGAAAACTGCTGGTCTTCTGGCATACAGGCCAGCATGATTGAGTCTCCTGTAAACAGTTTGTCTCGAAATTCATATTCCTGTGGCGACTGTGAGCGCGAACCCAGCAGTACTGCCCCTCTGACGTCGCGCACTTATTACCAGATATCGGTTTTGGCGAGGGGTTGTGACTCTGGTCGACCTGATACTGGTTATCGGGTAACATCTCCCTTCTTTAAAACCACTGCCACAGTCTTGAGATCACAGAGTGGTCCACATTCAGAATTCGAGACACTTCGGTTTGTGATCGTGAGGATTCCAGCATTCCAACGATTCTTCCTTTCGTAAACATGTCCAATTGGCGTCTTTGTGTCATCATTCACCTTGTTTGATGGTTAATAACGTTCCTTCGCACAGCAGTTGCACGAAACTTGTCTGAACTGCCTTTGCTGCGTGAATCGGTTTCTCCGCGTTCCGACATGCGCTGGTGTTTCACGCAGGACGTAGTCGACTGAAAAGTTTTGCATAAACCCAATGTTTCTTCTTCACCCAATTAATATCCGCAAGAAATTTGGAATAATTTTACGAATATTTACTCCATGTTTTTCGCATTTTACGATTTATGCTTAACTTTTGGACACCAGTGTATATCCAAATGAGGTTATAGTGGGATTTTGCCCTATCCATAGCATGTGTCCACTAGTGGTTACACGGTACGCAAGCGGTTAAAATATAAAGAAGTGAAACAAAACAGATAAAAAAAAATGTCGTACACATGCAAAAAGCAACAATCTTATTCTTTCTGATAATGATCTTTTGGAAAAATCCAAAAAAAAAAAACTAATCACGTGATTCGATCAGTAAATCGTCACCGCAAAGTTTGGTACCGTCACAACAAAGGCATTATGGCCAGGGACGTTTAAAGGCATTAGCCAACTGGGGCCATGCCCAGGGCCAAGACCTCAGTTGGGGGCCTCGACTCAGCCTCAATAAGATTCTGATCTGAATGGTTTTAATCGTGAAATGCTATTCCCTGTCAAAATCTCCGAAAAACTGGGAATTTCAACTTGTATGCCAATTGGAAACAACGAAAATACTGCAATATTATGATATGTTTATGGTCCTGTTTAGGTCTAAGCCTACCGCCATACACCATTATTTAGGCGAATGGCAGCAGGTTTGTGGCTAGGTTTCTGAGATTTGGAGTCACGCACAATTATATGTTACCGGTTATCGTTTGTACCAGTACATTACAACGTATGCTACATACTGTCCATTTAGAAAGGTAGCAGCGTGGCCTGCTTTTGAATAAGGTTCCGGTCCTCAAGAAATCTTAAGAAGCCCCTGATTAGGGTTTCAAAACATAAATGAGATTATTTTTTTTAAAAAATAATTATGTGTATTGCCTTTTTAATTTTTGTTCATGCTGCATTTTCTATTACTCATACTTTTAAAACTAACTTTCTCAATTTTTAAAAGGGTAATTTATTAAAACTGACAGCTTTCAGATAAAGTAAATAAAAGCAGTGTTTTTTTATGAAGCTGAATTTCGTATATTCTAAGTTTTTTTTATAAAAAATATAATAGCTTTCATATGCATATTAATATATTTTCTATGAGCTATGCTCCCTCTTTTATAATGAAGTCCAAGTCTAACTTTTTAAAGCTAAATATTTACTTCCTGTTTTGATGTTTTGTGTATCAGTATGTATACATTTATCTTTTTTTTAAGAAAGAAAACGATGGAACTCAAGGGAAACCCTATATTAATCAGCACTAATTATATCACCGGGAAGTGATATAATGACGATAAAAATCTCGAATCTAGCCACGAGTAGAATTAAGGGGGAAAACTGTATTTCCATAAGGCCTCAATCATGCAGAAAAACGAGGTTTGTGCATTTTAAATCGAACGTCACTCAAAGACCTCACGTAGTACGTGATGTAGTATAGAATTTTGGTTAGGATGCTGCTCCATTACTTGATTAAGGTTCAAAATCAAGGATTACGTTAACATAAATCTTAGAGTAAAAAAATAGCACATAATTCAAGCGTGCAGGAAAGTTCGCCTTTTAAAACATATACTACTTCTTATAATTTTATTTTAATGATCTTAGGATGAAAATAAAAGTTTTTTTATTAAAAGTTTTACAATGGATTATATATATTCTCTCAAACAACACCAAACCTTTTGTATAAAATGTAACCTTAGTTAATTAAGAGTCCTTTCGCTTCTGTTCCAAAACGAAAGTATCAGCCACACTAAACGTTTAAAATACACAATTGGTACAATTAAAGTTGATTAAACGTAATGAAAATAACAAACTTATCGTGTACCTGATTTTGAAATTCAAAAGTAATTTATGAACAAAATATTTACAAATAAAAAAAAATTTAAAACGGAAATTTATGCAAATTTTACGTAAAGCAAGTAATATAAATTTCTTTTTAAAGTCAATTCCGACTAAGGTCAACAAAGAAAAAATTTATTTTAGTTACTTTTTATAAAATAGTTACAATTAATATATATATATATATATATGACAGAATCACAAAATTAATTGTGGACGCAGTAGCCAAGAGGTCAAGGTATTAGACCATAGCAGGCATGTCAAGAGTTCGAGCTTAGTACCACTGAAAACTCGTCGTGTAGAGGTGCGACGCACTTTAAATCTGCCGAGAGTTCAATCGTCCTCCCGTTGATGTGGTAGTCAGGAGAGGGTTGCCAGCTCGGATGTCGTTCTCGTCATTTGACCATGGCTCAAAATTAAGAGATCTGTCGCCAAAAGCCCCCGTGTAGCTTAACAGTGCGACGTGTAAATATTTACTCACAGCATTAAGTGATAAAACAGAGAAGGGGCAATTTTCCATTCTATATATGATGTTGAACTATTATTTTTGATTGTTACTATTTTTTCATTCATAAATCACATTCTCAGAAATTAGGCCATTCCAGATAGGATTCAAACCCACTACTTTCGAATTAGAAGTCCAATGTGCTAACCATTGGGCAACAGGGACACGAGCGATTTTCCTTTTCATATATGGTATTGGACTATTATTTTTTTACTATTTATTCATTAATTAAATTTAATTAATGAATTAATATTTTGAAAAAACTGTATTATTATCAAGTGTCATACACGACAAGTTTAAAAAAAATGTGTTTGAACTTGAGTGAATGAATAAAAAGTATTTTATTGACGACTGAAAATTTGAACAAGATATATATATATATATATATATATAAATATATATATACAGGGAGAGTGTGAACTAATGGCAGGAATTGAAAAATAAAGAGGATAAAGAGGATTTTTTTTCATTTAAATTAGTAAAATATTCTAAATATCTAATTTACTTTAAGAATTTAAAATCCATGTGATCTTGGAAAAAACAATATAAAAAATAACTGTTTTTTTTTCATCTAAAATTATAATAAAATTTGAATAAATGAAAGCAGAAAATAAATAATGTCTAACACAGTTTCTAATCAAAGTTTATACTTGTTTTATGTTCTTATAATTTTTATACGATGCTGAAAGAAATTCATATTTCTGACTCCCCCCCCCCCTAAAAAAAGATATTATTGCTTTTGAAGAATGTGAATTAAGTGAGTATTAAATTTCAAAAACAGATAAAAGATCTCTAAGACTGTAGCTTATAATCTCTTAAAATAACTGGAATGTTTTAAACAAAAAAACAAAAAAAAAAAAGCTTGAAAATTCAAAAGAATCTTGTGAACACATTATTATAAAAGAATGATTTTAAGAAGAGTTTGTCAGAAAAAAAAAAGAAACAACAAAGGAAGCTAAAAGATATTTGGCCTTAAAAATTCAAAATGTTTTGAAAAATAAAATCCTAATACTTGGCATAGAAAGTTAATGTCACGCTCATCTTTTGCAAATTGACTTACGAAAAAAAAATTGACTTCGTAAAGAAAAATTCTTTCGGTTTATAATGCAATGTTGTAATTTATTCTGACAAAAAAAGTTTAATCTTGATGGACTAGGTGTTTATCGCTGTGTTTTTGGAATAATCTGCATAAATTAAAAAATTTAAAACTTCAATTAACAGGGAGCACAAAGTAATAATTCGGAGCATATTTGCAGCTCAAGATACTGCCCCAATAGTCGATATTAGGGGTACTCAATCTTTTTTTTGCCGGGCCCGCATACAAATGATGGCTGATGGCTATTTCATGAGGGCCGCAACATGACAATTAATGGAGGGGGGGGGAGAAATGCTGTAAGACCAAGATAACATAGAAAATTTAAAATGTGGAAATTGATCACAAAATATTAAAACGCCTATTTTGCGTTTTTTAATTATTATTTCTTATATTTTTTATTTTTGTCACTAATTTTTTCTAAATTGTAAGCATTTAAGAATCACTCTTTTTCACAATTTCTGCATTAGTAAATGGTTTCATATGATTACCAATAAAGTAACAAATTTCATAGGGTGCCTTTGTTATCGCTGTGACATTACCACTGACAAAATACTTTTTTGTTGTTGTAAAGATTATTCAAGAAAGCCTATTTATCACCTCTTGAAAGAGATCTTTGAAGAAAATTGTCCTTGAATGTAGTTCCTGTTTATTGGTGCTTTTTTTTTAAATACAACACTTTCGTGACAAATCAAACAGTTACTGAACCATACAAGTTTTTCGCAACAAAATAGTCAACTTCCCAATCGTCTTGAAACAATCTATTTTCTTCGGATATTTTTCGCTTGTAAGATATGAAAGATAGTTAAAAATTAATTTCCTTCATAAAATAGTCGCTATTCTACTGTTGCCTATTATCACTAACCAGAAAAAAAATATCAATTCGCATCCATACGACATCGACAGCAAAAAGAAAAATTGATATATTTGATTTTTTAACACAGAATTTTCCACCAAATTTTCATAAATGAATTAATTTCTTAGAGCAAGGAGCCATGACCGGGCCACTTAAAAAACCCGGTAGGCCGCATGTAGCCCACGGGCAACAGGTGGAGTTTCGCTAGTCTATATCAACTGCAAAATAATTAACTCCGATAAGCATGGCGATATGTTAGACAAAAATGTGTTACCCGAAGTCTCTAATTATTCTTATTAACAATTTTTCGACATCATAAAGCTTCGACACACATTTTTAAAAGAGCAAAACCCTTGTTTGGAGCTAATTCAGTATGCTTATTGATTAAATCCAAAGTAAATTTGAATCCAAAATAAGTTTATAGATCGGCCTAGCTCGAGAAGTTGATAAAATAGTCTACAATATCATGAAAAAGGGTCTTTTATACTATTCGTAAAAAAAAAAGCTTAAAATAGAATTTCCGGAGACTCTTTAAGAGAACTTTTAGAATCACGGACATCGTAGCTTCTTAGCTTGTGAAAAAAAATGTGATTTTCTTGGTTATTAAGAGAAATGTTAAGTAACTTAAAGCACGTTCTCATACTTTTTTCAATATGTTCATTGGAGATGATCTTTGTTAAGTATTCTTATGCAAGATTTATCCTTTTCAACGCCCTTTTAAAAGCTTCACCTGTATGTAACGGAATCTTTAAACTCACAATTTTTACTTACATTAAAAGGTCAGAACAATTCGAAATTTAGCTCACTTGTCCAGGACCGATGACAATACAATTATTTTATAATTTTGTTCCATTGTCCTGACCAGGATCATCAGGATTAAAGAATTCCCATTTTCAGATCCCACCCCTCATCTTGTGACTAAGTTCAGATCCAATTTCCAGATTAGATGACTAAAGCATTAAGTTACAACATAGTTCAATTAACTATAAAAGGGTGTTTCTTAGTTTATTTAAACTATGATTTATTGTTTTAAGTATTATAAATGTTACAGTAAAATTTGATATCAGAGATCAAACACATAAAAGGATTCATTTCGTTAAAAAGAAAATAAAGCATAATTTTTTTATTCGATTATATATATTCTTACGTTTTTTATCTCCATTATATTAGTACTCTCGCCATTATAAAAGAAAATAGAATTTCAGGAGTCCTTTGAAAGCATTTAAGATACAGTGGAGAGAACTTCACTGAATTGAAGGAATAAAATCTAAAGAGTTTTTCTAAGAAACTTGTAAAAGTTCTTAGAGACTTTTTGGTCACGCAAAGACATTCCCAGGATAATATATATCTTGTACAAAATGGGGTTTCAAATATCCGAAAGCAGAAGAAAATGTAGAAAACTTGTCAACCATTAGATCAATGGTTTTGAATCTTTGAGAAATCATGTTTGTGTCTGTGGTCTTATTTTAGTTATGAAATGAAGATTTTCATATATTTAGGAAATTTATTTATTTATTTACCAAATAAAAGGAATTTCAAAGCTTAAAGTCGAGATAATTTCTGCATTAGAAAGAAAGAAGTAAACAGTAATTTGCTAATTATCTTTCACATTTAAAATACCTAAACAGCCATTTTTTTCTGGTATTGAAAATTAAAAGTATCCATTATAAAATCTTTATCAGATATTATATGAATTATATAATATACAGGCTTCGAATAGTATCAAAACTTACGCTTATTTCTAGGAACTACCCTCAAGATGTAATAAACTGTTCATTCATACAGTTGGAAAACCCTCCAAAGATTTTGATCTAGTCCGATCACTTGTCACATATTATTCGGCACTATGCGGATGATAAACTTTCACAATTCATTAATAGAAGATGTTGGACACTACAGGCAAAATAGCAGGTTGTCGCTTTGATTAACAGGGATTAAACTAGTCCGTGTCAGCGATGTATTGAGACAGAATGGAATGAAGTCGTTACTCTTGCTAATAGACTTATCAGGACTCCTACAAAATGATTCTCGCATACGCTGATTAACAGTGTAATAATTGCATATAGGCTTATAGGATCTCGCCAAGTTTGAGGCAAGGTCTCTCTTTAAGTTCTTTCCAATTGGTGGTAGATTTTGTGTTGCTCGGTCGATTCCATTCTGTCGAACGCTGCATACACGTGACTGATTTAATTACCGAGCCAATTATGCATGCCCTTTGCTGTGGCCACCATCTTTATTAATGAAGTCGAACCGGAAAAGTTTATCGTCTGCGTTGCACAATGAGATGCGCGCACATGCAGCCAATCAGGACAATGACCAAATTCTCGGAGTTTTCCAATCCACGGATGACGTTGTTACATTATATTAGTTCCTAATAATAAGCCATTACTTGGATCTAATGGCCCGGACATCTGTATATGCTAAAACCTTTGAAAAATGTCAGTATCTTTCTAATAAAAATATTAATAAAAGTACAAAGTGTTAACATATTGTTAATTTCACCTAAATACCTTAGTAGTAGATAAAATACATACTTAATTTTTCAAACAGAAATCTTCGACAAATAGATCAAATCATTAGAATATCACAAATCTCTTATTTTTTGTGTTGATTTCTCTACAAATATACTAGATTATTAATAATGTTCATACTTGAAATCTGCGTGGAGATGATGCTCATTTTGATTTACTTTTACAAAACGATTCTGTCAAATTTATCAAGTAGGGCTCTGAAATAAAATGAAATTAGGCATGAAACAATTTAACAATTTCTTTAGGCATCTTGATACTACATTTAAAACACCGAAGCTCGAAACCCCCAAAAATTCATCTTTTAGCATCATTTTAATAGCAGTTTTGATCCCAGTGGATTAAGGCTACAGTGGACAGTAAAAATTTTTCTTATTACACATGCTCCAAATTTGAGCTGCCAATATTTAAGTTATAATAAAGCCATATAAAAATTTGAAAAATGATAGTTTTAAAATTTAAAATTTAAGGTTAACAATAATTTCAAATTTCAAAACGTTCCATGCGTTTGATTTTAAAATTTCATATTTTAACTGAGTTTACTTCTTTACAACAATTCTTTAGAAATTGTATGTAAAGTAATGTTTATGATAATTTACAAAGTATAGGTAAACATAAATTTTATATAAATTTTCAAGAATTTTAATAATTTTATACACTAAAACTTTAATTTCTTCTTTCACCTATCACTATTGCTACAAGTACATCAAGTTATAATTGTTACATGAATACTTTTGGAAAGTTTTGTTATAATTGGACAAAATTGCAACGCATGGAACATTTTGGATTTTGGTTCCAGGCAAATTTTGATTTATGAGAAAAATATTTTTATTTTAAAGAATAACGCTTTATAAAATGAAGATAAATATAAATTTGAAATATAAAACATAATATCCTGTAACAAATGTAATATAAATTACAGAATATATAAAGTTAATGTTATTGTAACAGTCACATCGACATGTGGTACAGATAGTGATAAAAATTGAAAGTAAATGAACTTTCTAATAATATCAGAGTAAATTAGCAGGAGATGTAATTCCGTTATTATTTTATCAACCGGATAATATATGTATTTCATAAATCACAATAAGTAAAATAAGAAGTATTTCAATAGGATTAAATACAAAATTCAAAGAGCAGTTTCAGGAAGCAAATTTTGTTTTGTGAAAACTATTTGGTTTATGAAAATAACTGATTTTTAAAAATTAAAGATATAGATATAATTTGAAAACACTAATATCTTATAAACATAAGATAGGTGCAGGAATATAAAAGATTCTGCAATATTTATTGAAACAGTCATTAGTAGTGGTATATATGGCATTAAATTAATGTTCGAACTTTCTAATAATATCTATAAAGTAGTAGAATGTATTTCATCTAACCAGATAATAAATTATATTTCGTTAATCTCACAATGAGTAAAATGAAGTATTTCAATACAAATTCAATTATAAAATGCAAAACATTAATAAATTCAATTACATAATGTCGCTAAATCTGAAAAATTAAACTTATAGGCTACATCTTTATTAGTAGTATTTCTTTTCCTTTTCTCTTTTCACAGAAATGTTTTGAAATGCGTCGTTTATCCTGTCTTTCAAGCAATAGTCAAAGAAAACTATCATTAAGGTTTGGAGTCTCTTTTAGTTCAAGTGAGTTTGCATAGCTAGTGTGCTTTTCTGACAGCATCCGTAACTATTTCTAGCCTCCTTTTGGATACAGATGTCCTCTTTTGGGCATTTCCTTAAATGCAGCTATCTGAACTTTCTATTACAATTCTGCGTCTTTTGCCTCATCTTTCAGAAGGGTGTCTGAAGCTAAACGTTGGTAAAGCAGGCGCAATTTTCAGCTACTTGTTGTGACAAGCAGTTCTCCATTGAACTATGTGACCCTGGGTTTCACACCTTGGCTATTGCTTATAAGCGTGGTTCCCTTCAGGACGCCTGTGCATGGCTTTCGTCAGTTGACGAGCAATGCATCAGGCTGGCATATACTCTGTAGTTTTGTTTTTGAGTGTATTATCTTTTATAGCTTTTCTGTAGTATTTTGCTTTGTTATATTTTTATTCGTAAGGCTTCTACTTACGCCCACAAAGTCACCTTCTTCACCTTCCACTCTTTTACTTTGTTTCAACTTGATGCCTAGCCTCTTGCAACATGGTTCAAGCCTCTGCTTTTCGATTTTACCTCAGAACCCATATACTTCCATTTCTGACAAAGAATTAGAAAGTTTTCAGATCACCATCACTCAGCATGAGCAGATCTCATTTGGCAATCCTTATTGACCGTCTCCACATAATTAGTGCAGCATCTCCATGGCTCCAGACAGTTCCATCGATTTTATTTCCTCATCCATATGTCTTGCCCGTGCAGAATTCCGCACTATCGGCTCCCATATCTCATGACCAATTATACAGTGTGATGTTCTGTCACTTCAAGAGTGGGTCTCAGTCCACTAAGGACATCGATGATTATTCCTAATCCCACAGAGTTGAATTATGTCACTCCTTTTGCCATGTACCGTCATATGACACACTCACGTCAATGATTTCCTGATATTTTTAGAAGAATCACTATGTGAGCTTCTCTGTCATGACATGACATTTCAGCATTTTCTTCCTTCTTCTTTTTAACCAAATAAATTGTGCATGCATTTGTAGAAATGTTTTCTGTCTACATTGTTGTGGCTGGATATGATTTCGCCAGCACCTCTGCTATAGATGGAAGCACTCTGGCTTGCATTAATATCATGTAATTTTAAACTCCCGCATGGAAACTTGAATACGCCCATAGCTTTCCATGGCATGATTCTCGTTCAATTTGTAGAATATCCCATGGATTGGTGTTGTTTTATAACAAGGGCTGATTTGTACAATATTTGCAGGGACTTTTGCAATAGTTCAGAAAACAGCAATAGGTGAAATATAACTTGCCTCAGGTTGGGAAGATGTGCTTGGGTCAGATAATGGATCCCTCTGTAATGAAACCTTTTTCATCTTAGTTCAGATTTCTTGCCATCCTTTGCTGTTTCAGACAACTTCTTCCTCCTTTTGGGCCAGGGCGACCTTTTGGTTTCTATATCCTCGATGATATAGATCCATACTAATTTTGCAAACAATAAATGCGATTTAAAGAGCTTTAGTTCTGAAGAACTTTTGTTTTAGTAAAATAAATATAGTTTGGAAGTAAACTTGAAAGAAAATGCAAACCAGATCGGATATAAAACAAATAATGTCAATTTAAGGTCTCAGATACAGTTAAAACAAAGTGTACCAACCTGAACTTGTCAAATTAACATTTAAAAATAAAATGATGACTTTGTCTACAGTAAATAAAATTTTCATCTGCATGGCTTCTAATATGACATTAGAAAATGTAAATAAAGGGCGTAGTCATGGATGACTAATTCGAAACTTCTAACTCAGTAAAATGCATAAACAAAAATTTTGCATTTGATGAGAGCTAATAAGATATTATAATCAACAAAAATTTTCATATTTTGGACAATTTTCACATTTAACTATCCACTGTATTTTAAAGTCACAATTCACAGTGGTGGCACATTAGTTAAACTGAGGTTAAGTCTTGTTATAATAACATTTTAATGTGTGCTGCAATTTATTTTAATTCCAGTTTGATGGTGGTATGATCGTAGGACTCCCGTATCTAGGCAAAATAGAGTACGCTCTCGTTAGCCGTAGCTGTTGAAAAATACAGGTGACAGCACGAGTTGGCTCAGGTTTCCCAAATTTTGAGGGAGAATACCATTGGGTGTTAAGGCCTCCACCTCTCTTCCACGAGAATAAAGAGGAGCTTGCGTTGAGAGTTATTTAGACGATACCCTATGCACATATGCACTATTCATTTACAAAATTCTATAAGATCACAGGTCCAATGACCAGCCAGTTCTGAACATTCACACATTGACGTCGGCCTACACCATACATTCAGTGGATAAATTAGTGTTCTTGGTGTGAAGAATGGTTATTTGATTAGATTAGCATCAGAATATTAGTAGTAAATGAGTTTGTGGGAATTCGGACGACAAATTGGTTTTGCAATTAAGGACGAATAATTGTCAAATATCAAATATTGGAAGGAACTTTGGACTTCAAGTTCCTTTAAATATAAGTTCCTTACTTTGTATGATGTTCTATTTACATAAGAAAAGAACTCACGCGCTATGCAATTTGTGAATATCCTCCGAGAAACCATAGTCACTATAGAAATTGTTAAGAAGTTCGCTTATAAGTGTTCTTTCATCTTCATCTTAAATCAAAACTACCCAATCTTGTCTCAAATAATTTATACAGTGTCAGCAATGAGTAAGTATTCAAGAACAAATAAAATATATCATATTACTTACCCTTGTAGAATCTTGGATTTTAAATTAATAAGTGATGTTATTTACAAACTAATACCAAGCCTTCAAATGTCAAATTCAAATATGCATTCAAATGTCAAATTTAAATATCATGTATTCAAATGCCAAATTCAAAAATCATATATTCAAATGTCAAATTCAAATATCATGTATTCAAATATCAAATTCAAATATCATGTATTCAAATATCAAATTCAAATATCCTCTATTCAAATATCATGTATTCAAATATTCTTTATTCAAATATCTTGTATTCAAATATATGATGTATTCAATTATCCTTTATTCAAATATATGATGTATTCAAATATCCTTTATTCAAATATGATGTATTCAAATATCTTATATTCAAATATCTTGTATTCAAATATACTGTATTCAAATATCATGTATTCAAATTTCTAATGATATCACCGCATTCATTTCTTACTTGGTATGCATTAAAATGTAGTTGTTGTTAATCATCTGAAGACAAGCACTGTCAGATAAGATCCGTTAGACCAACGACTCTTAAGAAATCAAGCGCAAGAAGACAATCCTCAGAGATTTTTTTTCCTAGAGAGATCCATGCTATTCAAGATATTCTCGACAGAAGATTGGTGAACTTGATACATGACAAAGTAGTTGAAAAATTTGTCTTCCCAAGAACAGAAGTCACTTAATGGGACCATTGGACAGTGTTATGTGGCTTCTGTCTACTTAAAGCCTAAGGCTGGACAGGGTTATTACACATATACCAATGATGAGGGGAAGGGACCATTCCCTCCCTTACATTTGGATGGTTTCAGAGAGTATAATTCCATGCTCCAAAGTTAAGTAGGTATTCAAAAGATTGACATTCATTTTACTCATACATTTATCTTTATGTATTTGATGAGTTCACTTAATTCCATACACGAACACGATAAAAAGAAATTCCGATTTATTAGAGTATTAAAAAAATTTGGCATCTAATGCTTTTTGATGCCGATATTAAAAAAATATACTTGCTTGATATTATAAATGGATTTTTTTGCATGTCAAAATTAAATACTTTCTTTTAACATACATATATTTGTTAAAATAACACGAATTATTTTAGTAAAATAATATTTTTATAATACCCCATATATTAATATATTTCTTCAAACTAATGTTAATCGACCGTCTTAGAAATAACTTTCTTTTTAAGTAAAAAATAGGTATCAAAAGAAAAACAAACAGAACAGCTTATTCAAAAGCCTGTAGTATTAAAACAGATGGCTAAAAAATTCATATATTCTTTTATACAGAAGAACAGGGTTAGAATGAATTTAAGCGTACTTGTTCGTAGAATTTTATTTGTTACACTAAACCGTGTTACGCAACATGGACCTATTCTGTTTATGCAGAAAATCTAGTCTGAAGAATCAAAAGGAAGTCAACCAAATAGTAAAGACATGTTTCAAGGAAAATGAATTCAATCGACCTTCTAGAAGGCTTGAGGACAAACAGATTTTGAATTTCAAATTTTGAAAATGGATGCCTTCTTATGTGTTTTTTCTGCAACATTTCCATTTAGTAAACACATAAAAAAGAAATGCTTCTTTGAAGGAATTATTTTATGCATAAAGAAGTCGTGAAATGAATGAAAAATAATAAAATGTTGCAAAAGGAATTTTTGAAATTATTCCATAAAGTGAAATTATTTGATTGATTTATCTGACAGTTGGTGGCTGAAAATAACAGAAAAATACTATATATTGATTATATGTCATTAGTTCAACTTTTAAGATATCCGACTACGCTCGGAACCGTGATTTTACAAAAGCGTACGAACGAATATTTTTTAAATATTTAATGTCACTTGGATTACACTTACAAAACTGTTTTCAGAATATTATTACAATGAAAAATTATTTAAATGCAATGTTTTGGCAAAAAATAACAGAGAATTAATTATTTTCAAAATATTCTCTTTTTATGAAAAATGCTTCTATTAAAGTAATATGTTGTCTATATATAGCTCAGACCTCTTTACAAAGCTTGAACTAGAATTTTTGAAATATACGAGGACTGTTTTTTTAAGTAAGGTCCGTTTGCTTTTTTAAAAAATAACAACAATATTTTGTTTCAAAAAGCCTTTATTTTAGGATTGTACATACTATTGCCTATTTTTCTACATAGTTGCCGAGTCTTGTACTTGTCATACCTTAGAACCAAGTTTTGAAAATCCTCTTCAAAGAAGTCTGCCGCCTGGTCGGATGGCCAGAGTTCATGGTCGCTTTCATTTCTTTACGGCGTGGCATACTGTCAAAAGGTGTTTTGCTTCTCCACGATAACGCAAGGCCTCACACTTCTCGAACGACTCGGGACGTAATCGAATCTTTTGGCTAGGGGGGTTTTAGACCATGCACCATACAGGCCTGACCCTGCTCCTCTAACGATTTCCACCTTTTCCGGTACCTCAGACACAGTCTTGGTGGGAAGAGGTTCAGTGACAAGAAGTGAAAGTGGCCGTGAACTCTTGGCTGTCCGACCAGGCGGCAGACTTCTTTGAAGAGGAGTTTCAAAACTTAGTTCTAAGGTATGACAAGGGCACTAATAAACTCGGCAACTATGTAGAAAAATAGGCAAAAGTATGTACAATCCTAAAATAAAGGTTTTTGAAACAAAATATTGTTATTTTTTAAAAAGCAAACGGACCTTACTTAAGAAATAGCCCTCGTATATAACTCAGAAGCGGATTTATTTATTTTTTAATATGTCAGAGTGAAAAAATTTTAGCAAAAAACATCGATTATTATTTTAATCGGTAGTAACTATGAAAAGAATGGGAATTCTTCAGAAATCTTTGTTCAAAGGTTTCTTTTCCTTCATTCCTTTGTAATTTGTGATTAATACATATTTCTGTGAGCCCCGTGCGATACGTTGTGGTTCACGGGGATTTTATATTTGTTTTCAATAAGAAAAACCTGGGAAGGAATTATGAATAACCTGTATATTTCGTCAAAATAAACATTCGTAGAAAAAGTTTGGAGAGATTCTACCCTAAAATTATTTTCGAAATACGGTTTATCTGCAGATGGTTGTAGTAATAAATTGTAATACCTCGAGAAAAGAACTTTATCATCAGCAGTATTTTATTATCTCTTTCTATCTGCAAGCTAATAATAACTACTTTTTTTTCTTAATCAATCACTATGTGTCTCTTTTTAAAATATTTAAATTAATTGAAAATTATTAGTTTTTAAGATTCTACAAAGGAGTTTTAGATTATATTGATTTCATCTACATAAATTTACCAATCATTTAACACATAAAATAGAAAGATTGTGCATATGTGTGTTTGTGTTTCTGTCGCCTTTTTTCTGTATTTGCTATTAATAAACTTAGTTAATCAAAACATAATATAAAAGATACTTCTTTGAGTTCTTGAATAAAGGTTCAACTTACACGGTATTACTCATTGTTTTGCCTATTTGGTTCAATGCTTCTCAGCGCCAGAAAAATATATATTTCAGAACTTCAGAAAAAATTGAAAATTGAGTAAAATAACTTTGAATTTTAAGAACATTGTGCAGCTTCTATTTTTATCTAGAAATCTTTAATTATTTCCTCTTCACTTGGTTTCCTTTTTGGCATGATTTGGGATCAAATGATTTCGATTATGCCGTGAATCGTTACCACTTTGTATTTATTTGATTAAGCTTTTCAATCATACAAAATCTTGAAATGATATTGTATTTGCTCCTAACATGTCTCATATTTACTTTCTTTAATCGCAAAACAAAATTTAATAAAGAGTGAAAACTTCCGGCTTATACAGGGATATTCCAGCAATATTTAAAAGTAAGCGATCGACTAAAATATCAGCAAATAATAGAAATTTTGTGCAGGAACAAAATCAAACGAACTAAAAGTTATATCAAATAGAATGAAATGAGAAACACTCAAACCGGTTTCTTAGTCGATCTAAATTAAAATAATGGATAAAAAAAACAGAATTGCTGTTTTTCCAAGGGATTCAATGTTGACCCAATTTGGTTTTGAATTAACTTCGGACTAAAAGCTACACAAGGGCTATTAGAAACGATCTTCCCAATTTTAAAAGTTGGTTAAGAGACGAAGATAGCCACTGAGCTGATATTTTATCCTTGTATCTTTCACATTTTCCCTAGTGAGGACTTGAAAGTAGAAATCAACTTAAAATTGCTTTAGCCCTTTTTTTTTCGAATGTTGAGATTTGGATGTAAGCTAGACCAAAAATGGCGGTTCAAATAGAACGATGCTTCCTTCAGAGCTCCAATGAAGCCACTCTAAGTCCTTTGCAAATAGCAACCAAAAAAGTTAAACAATTTGGGTTACAAAAGAAAACAAAGAAAGAGCTCCTCTTTCATCTATTGCTTAAAAACATCTGCTAGGTCACCTCCATTATTTATTGTTCTATTTTTAGTTGGACACAATTCAAATTAACTTCCGGATTCAAGGACAAATTTGTTCATGAATGAAAATAAGTCTTTAAATACTAAACTACGATAATTTATCCTGCATATAAGAATTTGATCATTCAGTAATTAAAAGCCGAGCATTCATAGAATTTTTCAATTCACTGCTCGTAAGAGAAGAATTTCTACCGGAATGGCAAATATTCCTATTGGAATACAACTTCCCAACAATGGGAGGAACTCACTTCTGCATGCTTAGTTTTCGAATAAATCGAAACGAATAAAAATTAAGATAGAATTAGATTTGTTCAAACCTTTTTTCACAAGCCTTAGATGGCATGATCTTCAGTTCTATTCTAAGATTTAATTCTATTCTTTTTCTTCAATTCTAAGTCGGGTATTTAAAGACTTGTTTTTAAATTCTTTTCTAGTGTGTGTTTAAAATTACAAATGCATATATATATCAATAGATTAGCTCCTGCAATTTATTTTATTAAGAAACTAAGATTATTCAGGTTATTTTATTAATAAAATATAAGTAAATCTCACACCAACAGGAAAATTACACAAATTAAAATGCTTGATTTTTGCACGAGGGCTTCTAAATAGATCTTTAAGAATGTATTTATTTATTTTGCTATAATAAAAATAGAAGTAACAAAGATGAAAAATAACTCCAGAATGTTCTTAAAAAGCATACAATTTTTTAAAAATTTTCTAATGAAAAATAATCAAAACAAATTTATTATACCACCATTAAGACACACAGGATAATATTGTTGCGTAGATCAGGGTTCGTGAACTCATGCTAAGGCAGTTCTAAAAAACAAAACAGTTCTTCAAGAGCGATTAATTTATTGACAAAATAGTTCTTGCAATACAGGATAAACAACAGTATAACTTGCATTACAGGTTCTAAAAGGTTTTCACACCTACAACAGCACCCAGACACACTATCATTGTCTAGAAAAAATACAGGTGCATAACGATAAAAATAATCCGCAGGCAGTCACTTGGTTGGTCGTTGGCAAACACGCCGAAGTGAACACCAGTAGTTGAAATAGAACTAACGTTGTAATGTGGGCATCTGGACTGTGAAACAGTCCTCAGTCCCATATCCTAGTTGACTTTGATGTTGGGCATAGCGGTGGTAGGGTATTTCTTTCTGCTTAACAGGAATTATGGCTATTGGCTGAGACGATGACATCCGGGAGTCGTGGAAATGATTCTTCATCTGACTGCCGTAGAGATGAAATTTTTTGGCATGGGTGAGAGCTTAGAGCTTGCTCTCTGATTGGTCGGTGGTAGCGTGAACATAGACTCCTATTGGCTGCCCTGAGGGCTGGGATAACTGAGTTTCAGGAAGTGACCGCTATTTATAATCAGCGTGGCTACCTTCCGCTGCTTTCTCGAACAATCCGCTTACGTTATAGGTTCTGATGTCATAGATCAGTAGTTTTGAGAAGCATCCGTATGGTTACCGTCGTTTTAGTGGTCGTAAAGTTGTCAAATATGGTCGCCAAAAATAATGCCGGCTTCGCTGTATCTTCAATATTTCGCCAAGTTCCCATTGTAATGTCATGATAATGTAAGGGACGGCGAATATATATCACAGTTTTTACCATAACTAAATGCAACAAAAATTAATATTAAACATGCAGATTTAAATTATTTACACTATTTTAAAACAAAATTAAAGGCTAATTACTCAAAATTCGTAACAATATGTAACATAGCAATATTTAGTCTTATCAAATAATGCTTACTTCCATCTTTTAATAATTATACAGAGTTTTTCGAAATAACTGATTATAGCTTAAAGAAACATTTCTAAGTTTGCAACTAATTCTTATGCTTAAGAATGTGGTGATGATAACAGTTAAGGGTTTCTTATTTAAAATTTAATCTATGTTATAGGAAAACGTAGAGTAGATCTTTTGTATTGAAATATAATTATATATTTCAATTATCATAAACATTTAATATAATCTTAGATTACATAGTTCAAACTCAAAGAAAAGTTTAGTGGAGTATAAAAGCAACTTTATATAAAGATTCCAGTTTTATTTACATATATTAATAAAAATGTTATTTTGTTGTTTTTTAAGCAGCTCAAATGCACACAGCAGCTTCGAATAAGTCATAATATGCCATTTTTATTTAATATTTGCTGAGCAAAATCTTTTTGTGTGTGCTAAGCAATACAAAGAACCACTTTACATTTATCGCAACATCTTATTTGTTCAGGAAGCTTTTGTAGAGGGCCTGAGAAGCTTCACAATATGGATTTAAACATCATGTTCTTTTTTTAAGCCTTCTCACAGATATTTCTTTTAAAAAGGAATCTGCTTTTCAATTTTTTTGCGATGTCGGGGACAAGTGTTATCAGGAAATCTTTTCTAAAAATATTTTCTTTGGACTTTTTAACCCCCCTCCCGAAAAAAATGCCTTACAAATCTGACAAAATGCCAAATTATACTATAACATAGAGTCCGCTTAAATATTCTATATTCTTCAGCTGCAAAAACATCGTATAAATTTAAACAAATAAAGCGTAAGTCATGCTTAAAGACAATGAATGGAAGTATACAAAAGTACACTGCCGGCCACCGTAAATGCAACACCCTGAAGGAAGCACGCAAATAACATGGAATTTACAACATGCATTAGCGGAGGTGAGAAATGCAAATGATTAGAATTTCAGCGCAGACACACATCACGCACGCCTGTGGCTCCACCTCAAAGCGCTATTTAAGGCTTGGAGATTTCGACGAATTCAAGTTCGGCAATTGTGTTTTTCTTGTGGTTTTTTCAAAAAACGATCAGTTATGTCTCGTAGAAAACAGCGATCAGCTTTTGATCAAGTATCCGAGTTCGACAGAGGAAGAATAGTGGCCTACCAAGATTGTGGATTATATTTAAAGGGAAATCGGTAGTCGTGTTGGACTAAACCAAAAAACTGTAATGCGGATATATGACCGTTGGATGCAGGAGAGTACGACGGACCGACGTGGTCGATCGCATCCACCTCAGTGCACCACTTCACGTGAGGACAGGCAAATTGTGCGCATGGCAGTGATGGATCGCTCAGTCACATCACGAACCATAGCACAGCACATTGAGTCTGTAACGCATCATTCAGTGTCTGCGCGTTCCATTCGACGCCGTTTGCAGCAGAGTGGTCTGTCCGCAAGATGTCCATTGCTTTGTCTACCCTTGACGCAGAACCCCAGACGTCTCCGCCGCCAATGGTGCGATGAAAGAAGGATGTGGGCGGCAGAATGGAATGAAGTTGTCTTTACTAACGAGTCACACATCTGTCTGTAACACCATGATGGTTGGATTCGAGTCTGTAGACACTGTGGAGAGAAGATGCTGAACAGCTGCTTTATGCACCTCCATACTGGTCCTGCACCGGGTATTATGGTATGGGGCGGTATTGGATATCACTCTCACACTCCTCTAGTACGCATTGCCGGTACTTTAAAGAGCCAGCGCTACATCTCCGAGGTGTTGGAGCGAGTTGTCCTTCTTTACCTTCAAGGCTTGGCCACAGCCATATTTCAAAAGGATAATGCGCGACCACACGTTTCACACATTGTCCAAAGAGTTCTTTGTCAATCACCAGATTGAATTGCTTCCCTGGCCGGCTCGCTCTCCTGATGTTTCGCCGATAGAAAACATTTGGTCAGTTGTTGTTCAGCGACTAACCCAGATTACACCCCCAGCTGCCACACCAGATCAACTTTGAAAACGTGTGGAAGCTGCTTGGTCTGCTGTACCCCAAGAACACATCTAAAGTCTCTTTGAATCAATGCCGAGGCGTGTGGCAGCGGTGATCTCCAACAATGGCGGCTACTCTGGCTACTGATTCTGACAGGAACCTCACTTCACAGAAGTCTATAAATTTAATCATTTGATACTTGGTCAACATGTTATCTACAAAATAAATTTTGTTGTGCTATCTCTTGTATTTTTTGGTGTTGCATTTACGGTGGCCACAGCAGTGTAGCTCAAATTACAAAAACCTACTTCTCAATCCCTTTCAAAACGTCTAAAACAAAAACGGGATACTACAGAGCGAATGAGTGAATTATAAAAAGAAATAAAGCAAAAATATAAGAATAAGTAAAAATACATCTGTACGTACATGTTTCTGTATATTTTATTAAAGATCGTATCCAATATACTTCAAATGAAGTATGTGTACAAATTCAATTGCATTTACTAGGGATTCTTTTTATTTTAAATATCTTTAATAAAATCAGAAAAAATTTTAATTTTTTAAGAATATTTATACAACAAGACATATTCTTATCAGGTGTCTTTTACTCAATCCAATATCACTTAATATTTTTTTTTTTGCACTTTTCAGTTGGCATAAATAAAAAGGAATTTTAAAAACTAAAAACAATAATAAAAATGAAAGAAGATTAAAGGTAAAATAATACGAAAACCTTTTGGAGCGTTGAGTTGCGGTAGAGGTAGACATGAGCCAAAATACTCAATATTTCATTTTGGGGCTTTCATCTCATAAAACTGGAAATTGTATAGCATTTTGGAGTCGAGAGTACGTGACTTGGTTTATCAAGAAGAGAAACTGGAGTCTATTTCACAGAAGTTTTCTTCGAAAAGGAATTACCGTAACGTAGTGATTAAATTACATACGTATATAGAAGTTCTTTGTGGTTCCGAATCTTTTACTCGATTCAAAATCGTTTGCAGTTTTATCTTGAAAATAGTAGTAATGTAGTTTTTGAAAACATTCCAACTGAAATAAATAATTTGATACGTAGAATTTATAATAAGAAAGAAACGTACATTTTTAAGTACTGTAACAATAAAAATTTTAAGATATGTAAAATAATATCATGCTCAAAAATATTCTTAGAAAGAAACTAGGAACTGTACTGTAAAATGTTTGGCTTCATATAAAGCAATCACATTCAGCTAAGCCTAATTTCAATGGAAGAATACAGTTCGAATGTGTAAAATAAAGTATGAATGAATTCCAGATTTAACGAATAAGAAGAAGAAAAAGAAATTAATATTTCTGGCGATTTAGAATATTGAGAATTAATTAATTTTCCCATGAAATAAAATTTTTTATGATATAACTGACAACTCCATTTGATTGTGAAGCAAGCATCAAAGTTTGATTTTTATTGATTCATATTTAGTAACGTAAAAGATCGTTAAATGTGTACAAAGCGCAATGATCATTCTCACCTATACTTTATGTTAAAACTATATGATATTGACTACAAATATAATGAACTAATTATGAATTTAAAGTATTTTTAATGACTTTAAAATCATGAATATAGTTACATTATGTGTGTAATATAATTCTCATTCAATATTACACATTATAATGATCTTGCCTGAGCGCCTAAAGGTGTGAGAGAATTGGATGGAAGACTTACCATATTTCAAAAACAATCTAATTTATTCACAATATTAACCACACCTCAGATTCAATTGATCAAGGATAAGATATGCACCTAATTAATAAATATGAAGACAATTAACGAGGTACGTGAGATATGAGAAGACTTTCATGTTTAACAGACTTAATTAATTCAATAGCTCTGAATTCTTCGCTTTTTATTCTACATTCAATCTCCAGTGACAGATCGTCACTTTAAGCAATTCAATTATCAAATATTAAATATCCGCAATTCACATTCAATTTGATTAATTACTGCTCCGCTAGCAGTCTATCCTCTCTCTCCTTCTCACCTGAAAGCCTATAGTAGTCCTAATTTACATGTTCACGTTTTCTTCTTCGAGAGGAGTTTTGTAATAAAATAATTTTTTAAGACCCGAAATTCCCCAAGAGGACTGTTAGTTAAAAGAGCGCGGATAGAACCATCACAACACTATATATTTCGTTTGATATTTATGCCATACAAATAGGTTAAAAGCTCATGTAAAGTGTTAGGTACATAATGTTACCAAATAAATATTTCTATCACAATAAGAAGATTTTTAGCTCTAGCTAAAAAGATCTTAGCATTTCATTATTAATTTCAATGACTGAATTATTTTCAGGGAGTACGGAATATATGTGGAATCAGCCTAGTAAATTTCTATATTATACTGCTAATCGCGCTTTATTTTCTATGTTACTCTACGTTCTAGCTACTCGTTTATCGAGGTGGAACAGACAAAGTATTTCTTTTTGTGGCATATCCAGGCATACACATATAAAATTGGACCCCTAACATTATCTTTCTATTGGTCGAAGCAAAAACGCCCGTTAAAATATCACGTAAGATTAATTAACCCCATAAAGATTTAATTTTCTTCAGTTGCTAATGTAAAATATTTGACATAAGCATTTATAACAGAATCAACTTTGATATTATAATCGATCAACATATTACATACTATATTATTTTTATTCAAATCTTCATTATAAATTTGGAAGGATTTCAGGATTCTGAGGTGTCTGAATAAGTTTCATTTTTTCCCCACAAGCTTTTTCTTTCTTTAGTAAAATTAGGTGAAACTCTCTCTCTGTCCAAAATGCCCTAGCGATTTTTTTTCTATTTTTGACCCGTCTACTCTTCATTCCATCCCCTCATATTTACAGAGTTTTGAACATACCAACGATTAACTTTTTTCTCTTCATTAATTGTTTGATGCTTGGTGCAGTATGACTCTTACGTCTGTAAAATTAATTAGTCAACCAAACCATGAATAATATCCTTCACGGTGAAAATTTTCAATAATTTCGTGTTATATATATATATATATGTGTGTGTGTGTGTATAAATTATAGTAAAATAAAACACAATATTATATACAAATTGTAATTCCTACAAAGCAAAGAATGGATGAAAATGGATTTAAAAACCTATAAAAACCCATTAAAATATATGTAGAGATATAAAAAGTCAATAGACCAAAATGGAAAACTATTATATTTTCTAGAGCTGTCCCTGATTTAGGACAGTAAAATAAGGTTAAGCTTGCTTTACAAGATCCACCCTTTCCCTACAGCAGAAAATTTTGACATAAAAAGGCAATAAAAAGTGACGAAAAAAGAAAGAAATATGAAGTTAAGCCTAATAATAGCACGTGTAAACCATAGTTCAATTTATAACAAAGAAATCGAAATAAATGATTATTGTAAAAATGTACAATGTTACATATTGAAACGAACATAAACCTACATTAAGATCATAGTTTACTAAAATTGTTAGAGATCTTGAATAATAAAAATTTCAGAATGATCGTCTACTGCAGGAACCCCATCTGTATAACGTATATATAATACAGTTTAAGTGGCTTCTCAAAGTGCATCTCGTTTGAAAATCCTGAATGTAATTGCTCACAGATAAAAAGGTAATCGTTAATTGTAGTTTTAGTTTATTATATTCACATTAAGTTCATCTAATCTGTAAGTACTCCAAACGATGATTAAAGCCCCTCAAAGTTTCCACACCGTACGCAGCAAGAGTCAACATAAGTCCAATAAAAGCGAGTGCATGTAGGTAAAAAAGAGTAATTCTCGAGAATCTGTTAATGACAGAATTAAAATAGAAGTACATGATACGCGAGGAGGTTAATTGAGAAGCATTTGGTTGGACGTGAACAAAACTGACTTACAAGGTGTTGCAGATTCATCATGTTCCCATATAACTGAATAGTACTTCGAGTACCAATACCTCTTGCTAAGTAATAAATATGTATTTTCTATTAATTGGTTGATTCCCTCATTTATGCAAAACCCACTACAATGCACAAAGCACGTTCTCTTAACCTTATTTTCTATAATAGAGAATGTTGATAAAGGAATAATGTGCGCATAAAAAGCGAAACATATTCTTTTTTATTGTTCAAACTTTGTTCCCAGATGTTCTTACAGGAAGTACCAATTTTCTAAATGTTCAAACGTAATTCAAAATAAGCAAATAAAGGTGTGTGAGATTATTAAATTACCATCTAAATTCGTTCCATCACAACTTTTCTCTCTCTCTCTCTCTAATCAAATTTTATCCACAAAAATAAACTACTTATAAAAATAAATGTCACTGTGAATTCCCTCTCTTCTTTTATTTTTTTAGATTACAGAGGCATAAGAGTACATTATTTCACTTTGTCAATTATATTTCTATGCTATTTTGCCTTGCTCAATTACCATTGTAATTTAAACAGACAGGATTATTTTTTGGAGGAGGGAGATCATTTTAAAAAGGAATGTTTATTGTCTTTTCCAAAATTCTTATCGGTAAATTCAGTTGTAATATCTAGAAGTAAGTTTTAACGAATCTGAAGAAATCATAAAACTAAATAATAAACCAAATGCGAAGAATTTAATTTTATTCTTGAAAAAGTATTTTTGGCTTAATTTTACTCATTTAAAAAGTTATAGCTATTATTAATGAGTTGAATCGATTTAAAATTCGTTATATGATGTAGCATACTGGAACTTTCTAAAAATGCTGCTGGTAAGGTTTGGAATTAAAAAATATTGTCAACATACAATAGTAGATGAAAAATGAATACATTTCTGTTGCCACAATATGTAAGAATTTTTTTTTTGTATTTAACATTTCAGCGTAGTTGCAGGATCTTTATAGACAAGAAACAAGGACGGCAAATGGGTTAAAAGGATTTCCAAAACATGTTTGTTAAAAACTTAACTTTCAGGCTCTAATTATATTAAAACGTGTAGAATTGTTATAAACATCTCACCTCAGTTTTTTATACATCTCATTTTAGGGAAAGCAAATCTTGGACCTACAGCTCAATCTTTGCTCTACTGTACCCTGGTTACCAGAAACATTAATATACAAGAATTCACCGATTTCTAGTTAAAAAAGTTATATAAAACAAAGATTTTTTTTACGCTGGAAGTAGAAAATTACTTTAACATCACAGTGTAGCCTTCAATAGTAATTCTTTAGTAATTATGTCAAATTCATACATTTTATAATAAGTATGAAGTTTATGGATTTGTTATGGAACGTTTCATTCTATAACGTTAAGTATAGAAGTTTGCTGCAAAGGCCAATCTGGTAAACTGAAGAAAGTTACAAAGAAATTGCTTCCAGATTTACAAGTATAAACATAAATAAAGTTAGTTTACATAAAATACAAAATATAGTAAATTACAAATGCTTAAATATAAAATTATGAAATTTATCTTTAAAAAATTAATTATTTTTCAAATTATATATAATGTTCTATAATTTTATTACATTTCTGATTGTTTATTATCTCACTTGGCTTGAGCGGCCATTAGTTGGCAACGAGTTGAATAATATTTGTCTCAACAGATTCGTTCACGATTTACGTCTAGATGTCGATAAAAATTATTCGTTCCTAAATTATTTAATTACAGACTATTATGATTTAGAATGTCGATTTTTAATTTAAAAGGAGTTACCATGGTCGTATTGTATCAGAATATTTAGCTAAAATTCTACTGATTCTAATAAAAATAGAATTTGAAGCATAAAATTTAAAAAAAAAACATTTTTAGTAGCAAAAATATTAGTTTAAACAGATAGTTTGTGTAAAGGTAGCTATGCCTTAATCTAGACATGCGATGCCGTCTATAACAGTAATTTAGTAAGAAAACTCCAAATCAACATTTTTTTTGTTAATAATTTGATATGAATACAATAATATTTCACTTTTCAATAAAGAGTTCACGCGATTAATTTTTAAAAATTGATCTTTCATTTCAAAAATAGCAACGCTTAGTAACAGTGATAAATTTTAATGCGTATCCATAGAAACTTGAATATTAAATTACGAAGATATACATACAGAAACTTTTACTTTAGTCGTTTCAATGCTATCATCATAAATCATTTGTATATAGAAAACATTTTTATTTCTCTCGATCTATTTTGGGTTAGAAAAGTATTCTTCTATGATTAAGAGATCTGTTTTGATTTCTGGATTCGCATTAAAATTAGCAAATTAAAAACATTTGCAATTATACCAACTTATTTAACCTATTGACTGAACACTACGAGATATCTTTTAGTAAGCGTGTTTTTTAAAACTGCCAGCTACGAGATATCTCGAAGTGTGTGTTAAAATTTTAGATTGATTATATATCTCCATTTGAGTTAGGAATTATTAGAAAGGTGAATGAAAAATTCCTTTTGTACAAAAATATATTAACTATCAATTTTTATTATTAAAATTATAACTTTGACGATTAGATTATAATATAATAATTATATATATATATGTATGTAATATTTCAACGACCCTGCAACAACAACTACGGAACTCAAAGTCTTTACTGAAGGTACGGGGTTTCCTTTATAGGGAGAACACTGGTACAATGTGTTACAATGCTTTTTAACAGGCAAAAGAACCCCGACTCAAGGGGACGACGATATTTAAATAGCGAAAGTCAGAAGAGATAGTAAACAGGGGAATTCCCCCAAACCCTTGATTTATTGGGTTTTCCAAAACTCTACTGGCTTTATGCCTCTGGACAGTATTAAGGCTATAGGGAAGGTTTAGTGTCTGGAGGGTAAAGGATCAGGGACGTCTTAAGACATGGGCCAACTGAGCCCGGGCCCAGGGCCTAGGTTACAAGGGGAGCCTCGTCTCGTTCTCGACTCAACCTTAATAAGATCATAATTCGAATAATTTCAATGGCCAAATGCTATTTCCGGTTGTATTCTCTAAAAAAACTGGGAATTTCGGACGATATGTCAACTGACTACATGTGATTACCGTCGCCCATGTAAGTCTAGGCCTCTACCACCATACATCGTCATTATTCATTCAAACAAAAGGGCGACTGTCGGTCAAGTCGGTTTATGAAACTGTACGTCATGCACATTTATTTGTTTCGTGTTATTGTTTGTACGAATATTTGACAACGCATATGCTATATACTGTCTAATTTTAGGGTCAAAGGAAAGAATTTGTTATGGGCCCAGGGCCTACTTTTGCGTAGGGACCCAGGGCCTCAAGAAGTCTTAAGACGTCCATGGAAAGGATGACGAAATATTACATTCATTTTGCATTATGCAAGTTTTACTTTAAGGGTTACGAATATAAATATCTCTATTTTTATATTACATATTTATAAATGTATTCTAAAAGCAAAAATAAAATTGTTTTTATTGTTGTTGTATATGATGAACATTATAGCAAGGATCAAGGCAAAGTGCTAAGTTATTGGGATGTACTGGACAAAAATGCCTAGTCTCCTTACGTTTTTATTTTTTTGGTTTGTAGACATTCGACATGGTTTTGTAGGCCTCATTTTTTTCTGTAGGAAGAAGATGTTCTATTTAAGGAAAATCAGCCGTATTTGTATTATAATTGCTACTTTATCTTGCCACCATTAAATAAATGTATACTAATTAATTCTTTAAATTGATGCCCACATCCTCATCTTTTTAATCCATTGATTTCTATGGTTATAGAACATATATACATTCTGCAGGAAGATTTCGGAGTAGGGTAGAGCGATTTTCTTGTATCAACAGATGGTTTTTTTGAGGTCTGCTAATTATTTACACACACATCCGTCCATTTTTATTACTTTACAACTCTTTACAACTACCATCGTCTTAAAGGTTTTCCCAATGAGGATCATTACACATCTGTATGAAAATCTGACATAACATTACATATCTGATTGTCACCAGATGAAATTAGGTGACCAGCTTGAAAAATCAAATAAAATGAAAAAAAAAATCTTCGTATATGAAGATTTTTATTGAAAAATTACCACTTATATAAGAGATAGCTCATAAATGGCACTCAGTACAGGAATATTATTCAAGGACGTCACCTACAAGTTATCTCGTAGTGTTTTGTTTCAATAAAAATCAGTCTATATGCCATTACAATATTATATCAGAAACTGCATATTATTATATATTGTAAAAAGTCATGTTTTCTTTAAAATAAAATTTTGTCACACAGGACAAGATGCTATAAATTTACCTGGCTGTGAATGGGTTAATTTATTCTCACGCATAATCCTTCTTTCCTTTTTTAATACTCTCTCTCTTTTTTAAATAACAGCAATAAAAATATATACTCCCACCATTCAATAAAGAACATGTATTTTAGAAAAAGAAGTCGAATCAAAAAGGCACTTTCTTTTCCTTTCAATGTGTCCTCCACGGGAGACGGAAAAAGAAAACCTATTTAACAGCTGCCTTGAAAGGAATGTGAGAGGGTTCTTTTCCCTCTATAAAAGGGGAATCTTAGGTATTCTTTCTAGAACTGCACCCTTTTGGAAGAAAGGGGAGGGACATTTCGAAAGATCTTAAAAGAGCATTGCGCCAGAAAAGCAGAACAATTCCATTAGGAGTGAAAAGAGAGAGAGCTCCTTTTCTCATTTCTAAAGCTAATTATTGGTCTAATTTATGAATTCAAGCCTTTCGTTTATACCTAGAAAAGAAGTGATGTAGTTGTACTTCCATGTTAGAGTAGGTAAAACGCGCAAAAACTTGATGTGAAGAGCGTTTGTAATTAAATATCTTGTTCGTGTAAACTGTACACGTATTTAAAAAATAGAAAAAAATTAAATATTGCACAGTAATTATTTAAAATAGAAGTAAACAGTATGAAAACATTCTTAAAAACTGCTGAATAAATAACTAAATAATGTTAATTTTTGATCCAAGTGTCGTCTAATGCATTACACTTAGCAACTGGGATATGGGCTTGCATTTTTTTACACAAACTGTAAAAGTTTAGGTTTATTGAAATTATCTGAGATGAATTTCATATTTTGCGTTTAATCTGTTTTTATATTTTGTTTTTGAAAACACTCACGTTAGGAAACATTTTTCCCTTACATACATTATTATGATTGGCTTTAAAATGTTTATAGCTGTGTGAGAAATCCTATGTATTTCCATGAATTTGCAACCTAAAATTTATAGGAGCTGTTTCTGCTTGAATTTAGATTTTGGCGTTGAATCTGTTGATACTTCGATAAATTGTTCCATTTCCTTCATAATAGACTGGTTTTTTACCACAAATGAAAAAAAACGCATGTTCCATTAGAAAATTTTTAGTTTTGTAAGACATAGTACTAACGAGTATGACATTATTTCGTGGAACCAGGTATTATAAATAATAGAATACTCACATTCACAAGTCGATAGCACATATAAAAAAAGTTGTTTTAATATTCTATTATTATGTTATAATAAAAACTTAAAAATATTGCAAAATAAAGTATATGTAAATAATTTTCAGTTTTTTAAAACTGGAATGAGCTTTAGAAACTTATTGTTACAATAACTTCATAGAGAACGTGAATCTCTTTTGTATACACATTTATAATTGCCTTTTCGAATTTTTATTGAGACTCGTGGAACCTATGGGTATTTATTTTGGAACACCAGGGCTCCGTGGAACACAGTTTGAAAACCACTGGATTAAATCAAAGTTTTGATTTAGTCTGATCCCTTTTTTGCCAAGAACTCGTCTTTCTGTATTTGGGTAAAGTACTTTTGTTCATCGTATTTTGCTAATAACTTTCTAAACTATTGCTATCATATATTAAATAAAGAACTGTTCATTTGAAATATAAAGGTTGAAATAACAATACAATTTGCGCTGAAATAAAATTCAATCATTGGATCACAATATACAAAAGTCAGTTCTCAACCTTTTCCCAACTAAGGTACTAGTTGAAGCTGAAAATAGGATTAATCTTCTATTAGTGTTTTAAGGCATCCGTCTACCCTAAAATTGTGAATTAGGCCAAAAACTGGCAATTTTTATGATTTTATTTTATAGATCAGCTTATTAGCTTCACAAAAGTATCAAGTTTGTTATTTTCCATTCACTAAAACAAAAACTACAAGTGCTTTAGTAAAAACAGATTCTATTACTTTAAGCAAGATGTCATACGATACTCGAAACGCGTTTTACTTGAAATGTGTTTTTTTTTTGTTTTTGAAAATGCTCAAACGGGGACAGCGAATGCTCAAAAAGTTTTGAAAATTATTAACAGAAATTTTGTGTGTAGTTCTGTATAATATAGCAGAACTTTTAGATTTATCAATCATTGTTTTATTACAAAATTTACAGTCCCTTATGTTAATAGAATCACTGTTATTTTAAGCAATTTCATATAATAACTAAGATAAAGTGCTCTAGTTTTGTAACAATTAAAATATCTCTTATCCTGAAGGTCATTTCAAAATTGAATAACACATCAGAATTGAAAAAAATTTAAAATTTGTTCATAAATATTTGGTACAGAAAGGGCCCCGTTAAGGTTTTTTTTTTTTGTACATTTTTATCCATTATTTCCCATTTTAGTAATAATTATTTCTTTATCTTCTTAATTTTATCATATTTTTCTTAAAATGTACTAAACAAATCTAAAAATCACAAAAAATCCATAAATTTCAATTTTTTTAAAAAAAAAAGGTTTTGCAAGTATTTGGCTACTTTAAAATGATAAGAAGAAACAAATTCAAATGATATTCATACTATTTTAGATACAATCCAGAGAAGGGTACATATATCATTACACTTTTGACGCCACCCACGACAAAATCGTCGTCCAAAGGTTATAAGTCAAGTCACACAGGCAATAAAACAATGTCAGAGGATCTTAATAGCTCCAAATGCAAATTCACTGATTTTTATTAAAAATAATATACTTTTAAATTTAACTCAAATTAATTTATCACTTAACGTTTGAAATTATGGCCTCAACATATTACTTATTCGTATTACTTTCATTTATATATTGCTTTTTTTTAATATTATTATTTTTGCTTTCAAATACCGGAATTTTTAACACTACACTTTTTCTTTTCAATTCATTTTGAACACTAAGTTATTAATTAACATATTATGAAAATGAATTCTTTTTATTTCAGGATAAGAAAGAATTCACTACCGGAATAAAATTGAGATCCTATTTGGAAGAATTTTCAGAAAGAGGCAGCCTGAAAACATTGGGTTCAAGAAAATGTTTACTTTTTTCAGGGTATGTGACCCTGGTATTTTCAGCGTATTTTTAATGCTTGCATCTTTACATGAAAAGAACGTGCAAAAGGTAAGAAAGAGAAGCCGAATTTGTTTTTTCCCTTGCAGAGCAACAGTTGAAGTCCCCCCCCTGTTTTAATTATTTATTTTTTTGAAAATGTATTACACACGTCCAAATAGTTTGGAAAATAAATCCGCCGAGATTCTTTTACATTGCAGGTTTCAAAGAGTACGGTAGCCTAAAAGTCAAGGTCACGAGTTTCATGACTGGCTATGTTCAAATCGATTCATAAGTTCAAAGTCTTGTTCCCATGGAAGACATCGCATAAAATAAGGGAAATTGTTGTACAAACTTAACTTTGTGTTTTGAATTTTTCGCACAAGACAATGAAGATGACAGGAGAGGGAATAACAAAACTGGATATAGTTTCATCACTTAAATGAGGTTTAAAAGTAAGAATTCCATCTTCAACAGCCTTCAAGTAATTTAAATGTACATCAAACCAAGTCCACCCACCTCTAATATAGCTCAAGAATAACTTAAATGTAGATCAAACTAAATCCATCCGCCTCCAATAGCTCTCAAGTAACTTTAATGTACATCAAGCCAAATCTGAAATCCATTGTTATCGATAATACAATGAAATAAATGAATATAATGATAATATAATCAGGGGCGTCTTAAGGCATGGGCCAACTGGTCCCAGGCACAGGGCCTCACCCTCGGTGGGAACCTCGTTTCATACTGATTAAGCCTTAATAAGATCATGATCAGAATAATTTTAATGTTCGAATATTATTCCAGTACATATTCTCAGAAAAATAGAGAATTTCAAATTACATGTCAGCTGGCAACAGTGGCATGACCGTTCTTCATGCTTAGGCCTAATATCATAAACAATCTGTCAAATCATTTAGTCGAAATGCTGCCGTCGGTTGAGCTGGTTTGTGCCGAGGTTTATGAGATTGTGAGCCATGCGCATTTATTTGTTTCAAATTACCCTTTGTACGAGTATTTTGACAGTGCATGCTGTACTTTTAAAGATCTCAAGTAGGACCTAGTTTTAAATAGGGGCCCATGGCCTCAAAAAATCTTAAGATACCTCTGGGGCCATGGCCTCAAGAAGTCTGAAGATGCCCCTGGATATAACTGGTACACAAATATTCGGCCATAATCTTATTTACAAGTCGTATACACACTTTTCCGATGTGAAGTACATTTTTTTAGCGGAAAGAGATTTCAATATTATGACTCTTTCTTTGATGTTAGGCAAAAAGAGCCTTTTTAATTTATTGAAGTTTATTTTATTGTAATTACATTTAATATTTATAATGATTATTGCCAACGGTGCAGATATTTTTTCCTGAGTGAGTGAGCGTTTATCATTGTTAAAATTAAAGTAATACAAAGACTATTGGGGATGAAAGTCGTAATTTTGAACTGCGGTCAAGTGACGATGACGACACTTGAACTGGCACACCACTTTTCTAGCTTCAACACCATGGCAATGAGAAGACTTTGAGCCCTGACAGATTTAACATGCATCAGCCCTTTTGCACGTTGGGTATTAAGTGACATCAGGATTTGAAACTACGACTCGACCACGGCGGCCGCAATTGCGTGACCATGGCCACTTATATGAAAACAAGGATAAATTCGAATCCTTTCTCTCCAAAGTTCTCTATCATACAGAGAATAATAAACACAGGTGTATTTGATGAGCGTGATGCAGTTCCGTTACTGAATTACGACTTTAAAGAAGCGCTTCTCAATCTGAGGGGGTTGGGGGTGATAACTCTACTAGGGGGGCGCGAGCATATTGAAAATTCGAAAACAAAAGATTATTTAAGAATTTATTATTTTATGGAAAGTAAGCAAATAAAATATTTTCTGACATAATAAAAAATAAAATGAACATTTACACTGATATAATACACTTATATATGCATTATTCCGGCACAATGTATTTTATAATTAACTTAACAATACTAAAAGTTAAGAACAAATTTAATAATACCAGTGACCTCATGTACTCGTCACATATAAAATTACATCCAAAAATTAATATTTATCTTGATAATTCGTTCGGTTTATAATTATTTCCTTAACTACCAAATAAAAGTTAAGCGATTCGCTCCCTAATACCACCATTTTCTACGTAGGGTCGAGTGTGTGATGTATTGGGGGAGGGGAGAATAAGCAATCCTCTGAAATAAGTAAATCCTTCGCAAACACTGTCAAGGTCCTTTTATTGCATTCCAAAGACGGTCCTTCGGGAAGACGCATATATACGTCCGGGGCGATTATCGCTTTGATTGAGCAAGACGTTTATATACGTCGGTGGTACTTAAGAGGCTAAAGTGTGTTGTAGCTTTTGCGTCAAAGTATAGTATTATTGAATTCAATACATTGTTATTGCTTGGAATTAGGCGCGATGAAAATATGGTGGAATATTGGGTCGCAAAGAGTGAAAGTTTGAGAAGCACTGCTTTGAAGGGATCAAAAATCGAGTCTGCAAATATTAGACCTACTGTCCTCATCTGACCTACTAAATTGCTTGATCTCTTTGAAAGGCCTTTCAATCTTGATTAATTATATAACATTAGCCCCATAGTTTAATTTAACATGAAATCTCTTTATTACAAACTTCCTGAGCACTAAACGGAGTCTATTTTTGACTTCAGACAGTCTGGAATTCGGTTATCTATCAGGGATTTTTCAGTTGACTTAAAAAAGTTTTCTGCAATGGTCAAGCACAGCCGGATGATCATTGCCAAGTTTCTTTCCTCGCCGAACCTCCCTGGAAAAGAAATGAAATCTTCTTGGCGATGCGCCAGCTCGATTTGAGGACTCTGTGGTCCACGAGATGAGAAAGAGATAAGTACATATTGCTAGAGGAGCTTCTGCATTATAGTCATTGCTGTCACTTAGGTCAGAGGACTATTATATATATATATATATATCTGGAAAATATGGGGTGATCGCTATAACCACCTGATAAAAAAAGAATTTTTATGCTTCCAGATAAAAGTAAACTATTCAGAATGTGACTTTAAGGGTTTTTTTTCTTTGAATGTTAAAAAAGTAGTGACTAAACTAAGAATATATTTCAAGAAGAAAGGAATGTTTTTTTTTCAATAGTAGCATAAGTTCGCATGATTACAATAAATATACTTTTCAGCATAGAACAGTTTTTTAAAGAACATTCAATAAATTTACAAGTATCTGTTTTAATATATAAATTTGAAAGTAGATTTGATCTTTCAAGTGCAGGATTTATAAAAATGGAACACATAACATCGGTAGATTCCAACAGTAACATGCAGTACATCAAAATACTCTATACCTTGGCATTATATTTTAATGAAAAAAATATAATACTCCATTTAGTATTATACTTTCTATATGGTAAACGTTCTAAATTGGGATTTTATTTTACTATGGAAGTAAAAAAGATTGAAAACATAATATAATATTCAATTTGGTGTACTTTCTATTTGGGAAATATTCTATAAATTAGTATTATATTTTATAATAGGATTAAGAACTAAAAGGATTATGGATTCTATGATTAGGATTATATTTTATATATAATAGGATTAAGCACTTAAATGAGTTAAATTTTTAATTATTATGGTGGAATTTATCTTAAAAAAATGGTTGAGTAATTAAGAATAATAATTAGAAACACCAGCTCTTTAAGGATAAAGATTTAACAGCCTGGATATTATTCGCTTGAAATTTCCAAATGCCATTCGCAGAACTCTAAAGAAGGATCTAAGAGTAACATTATTTGAAAGAAAATTCGTGAAGTTGAATTAACAATTTTGACCATTAAGATCAGCTTCTCTAGTCTTTACAACTAGCTTAAGCTTTCTCAAGTAAAATAATACTTTCCCACCCACCGTGTAGTCTAGATCTAACCCCCAGTGACCACTGGCTGTTTGCAGACCTAAATAGAATGCTCCAAGAAATAAGGTTTGACTCAAATGAAGAAGTGATTGTCGAGTTGAAGCCTAATTTGAGGGCAAAAACGAGCCATTCTACAAAAAAGGAATTAAAAAATTAAAAGATCTCTGAGATGAATGTATTAGTTTTGAAGGGGAGTATCTTGATAAATAAAATTCAGTTTTGCCTAAAAGTTGTTATTTATTAGTTAGGCTCGGGACTTATTGGCTGATGTATTAGTATCAGTTCTTAAAATTTTATCTTATTTTTTTATGAAAATAAAAATTTACTTCAGAACCATTCCGAAAATTAATCTTTGAGCCTTTAAAACCTTTGATATTTTTTGTTAAGATTAAAATTTAAAGAGCTCATTGAAATATGTTTAAAATATCAAACTTTTCAATAACTATTAGTTTTCATTCTTTAAACTCCATTACAGGTGAAAAAAGTTAAATACATTTAAACAATAACACATTCTTTCTCTACTCTTAAATAATTACAAGTTGTTACATTTTAATCAGACTAACATCCTACGCGAGTTAAAAATATTGTGAAGTAATAAAAATGCCACTTTTATACAAAAAAGGTATATTTCAATATCACAAGAAGAGTTAGTAGAATCCATGAGAATAATCCTTTTCTAACACCTTATAATATTAAAATACGATGACAAACACTGCTTTTTGCATCTCATTCGTTGATGTACTTTCCAAAAACGTTTTTCATGTTAACAACTTTACATTTTTTTCTTGAAGCAATTACGAAGAAAGGAGGGGTAATTTTAGAGAAGCATGTTGTTTTCCAATTTCTCGTTCGAAATCTCGCTTCACGGTATAAAAAAAAGACAGAAGAAATTCTGGAAGTTTTAGTTTAGGATAAGCCCTTGAAACATTCTGTAAAGTAATCAAAGCTCTTCCACGTACTTTAGAAAAACAAGATTTAAAGACTCTTCTGTAAGAACTTGATGAGCTGCAAGCCAATAAAATAATGACTTTCAAATTTTCCCTTTTTTTGCCTTTAAAACATTTGTGTCAAGGTGCCTTGTTTCTGTTACCTTTTTACAAACCATGTAATATTATTAAAAAGTCTGTACAAGTCCACATTGTTTATACGTATTTAAGTATTTTTCTGGATAAATCCACGGTTGATTCATTGACAGTCATGCTATATGTCAGTTATAAATACATGAATTGTGGATTAATCCAGTGGTCTTCAAACTGTGTTCCACGGAACCCTGGGGTTCCACGAGACCTAAAAAAAACCGAGAAGAAATGAATATGTATGCAAAGTGGATTTACGTTCACTATGAAGTTTGTATAATTACAAGTATATCTAAAGAGCTCATCTCTTATTCATTAAAACTGAAAATTTTACTTGCAACACTTTTTAAATATTTATTAAAATATAATAAAAGAGTATTAAAACGCATTTTATATTTATATATATATACTTCCTACTAGATAGTGAATATTCTACTGTTTACTAACTCGAGTACCACGAGATAATTTTATACTCGTTAGCTTAATGTCTTGCAAAACTAGTTTCCTAATGTAAAATGGACCGCTTTGCATTTGTGAAAAAAAACCTATAATGAAGGAGAGAAAACAACTTATCAACAGATTCGATGTTAAAATCTAAATTTCAGCAAGAACAGCTTCTAAAATTTAGGTTTCAGATTCATACAAAATACACGGGATTTCTCACAAAGCTATAAACATTTTAATGTCATTCAGAACATTGTGTTTAAGTAAAATATATTTCTTAACGTAAGTGGCTACAAAGTATAAAAACAAATTAAACTCAGAACATGTAATGCAATTGCATTTAATCTGAACTGACCTAGCCTTCGACAGTTGATGTGAAAAAAAGCAAGCACATATCCCAGTTATTAAATGTAATGCATGGATATTTGACACATGGATCACAAATTATTGACGAGTAAATTATATTTAAAAACTTAGATTAGAATTTTTAATAATAATTGCAATGCTTTTAATAATTGCCTTTACTTAGTGCCTATAACATGTTGATCTACATTAAATATTATTTTGAGAGATATATTCTTTGAAGTATGTGTGTGGAATGGGGTTCCAAGAAAACACTTTCTAATTCTAGGGAGTTCCAGGAAAGCACCTTCAAGTTCTAGTTATTCCACAAAAGCACCTTCAAGTTCTAGGGGTTCCACAAAAGCACCTTCAAGTTCTAGGGGTTCCGTGAGTTGGAAAAGTTTGAAGACCACTGGATTAAGTATATAAAATAATTAATTTAAAATAAGTTGACTGACTATAAATAAGCCCATGAATTGGTTGAGTATAAATAAGCCTACGAATATACATTGACTGATTGCTCTTTGAGGCAATACGATGAATAGTGGTGACGATCCTCGTAATTTTGAACGTCAGTCACGTGATGAGGATGATACTTGAGTTAGTACCCAACCTTCCGGTCGAGGCTCAAAGTTCTTCTGTTGATGTGGTGTGGAAGTTTGAGTTACCAGCTCAGGGGCCGTTTTCATCACTTGATCGTGATTCAGAATTGCAAGGTACGTTGCCAATAGCCCTCGTGTTGATTCAAAGTGTGTCTTAAATTTAAATCAACTCAAACCAAACCCCATTTTTCAAACTTTCACATTATGTCAAGGGAGATTTATATTTATGTCGCACAGTAGAACAACACAAAGCCTATTGGAAGCAGACCTCGTAATTCTGAGCCTCGGTCAAGTGACGAGGACGACTGAGCTGACACCCCCTCTCCTAGCTACCACACAAACAAGAGGACATTAAGCGTTGACAGATTCTACGTACATCGGCCTTCTCTTCACGGCGAGTTTATAGTGGCACCTGGATTCGAACTCGCGACACTCCGGTCACAATTTCGTGACCGTAACCACTAGGCTACCGCGGCCACTTACATTACGTCAACGTGAGGACGTTAAGCATCGAAACATTTAACGAAGCGCACATCCCTTACACACAATTGTTTTAAGGGACACCAGATTTCGAGCACAAGACTCAATCAAAACAGTTCTCAACGATGACCATTCCACACAAGCCTATAAAAAAGGGTGTACAGTAAAAAGTGCATAGATATTTTAAAATTTTATCTCCCTTTTCAGTGTATAATCTATGATTTTTTAAATCTTTTGAAAACATACGCATGCGTCTTCGTGCTCGAATTTAATACTTTGAGATTCATATTTATAAGAATTCTTCGATATACCGAGCATTTTTAAAAACCATACCACCGATTCCTTACAAAAAACGAAACCTTTGGAAGTTACAACAGCCAATAAAATCGAGAATGTATATATATATATATATGTATAAAGGCATTTTTATAGTGTGGAATTTGGGTAATTATAAAATCCGGAAATGTTTATTGTTTATTGTACTCAGATTGTTTGTTGTACTACCCTTGTCTATTGCACTCAGATTTAGCGCGGGCTCTGCATTTTTGAATGCAATGTTTTTTGGTAAGTTTTTGGCCATTATTTTCAATAGGCTTTTGCTCAGTATTAAGAAAGGGGGAAGGTTGGCTGGCCACAAAACATGTTTAACCCAACTTTCATATAAATTATTTTATATATAAGCTGTCCTAAGTCAGCAATGTTTATAATTCTGTATATAGCATCCATACTTTTATGTATCTTTATATTTTACTCTATTATTTTAATTTTTCATATATCTTTTTTAAAATCTATTATCTGGTTATCTTGCAATTTCAATTTTTTTCAGTTTTTATTAATGTTTATTCATCTCTCGCTTGTAGAGAAATTTTGACTATTTATATATAACGTTAATAATAAATCTATAAAAAAAATGCCCGTTCCTCTTTCTCTGTTAAAAATATAAGTCGAAAAATTTAACAAAATGTATGAAAAAGCCCTCTAAACAAAACGTAAACTTAAAATAAGAAATTTATCATATTAAAAAGAAATTTATATGAAATTAGAATTAAATTGATAAAGAAAAGACATGCTTGGAAATCACTCTATTTTAATATAGTAAGAATATAAAAAAACATAAAAAGTATGAAATCGGAAAAGTAAGCATAAAAAAATTGAATTAAGTATGAAAACAAAACAAAAAAAGGAAAAAATAGTGCATTTTTAGCGGTAAAGGACGGCTGACATACGCTGGATCCAGTCCCAATTGGAAACTTTTGAGAGACAGGTATCCAAAAATTGATCTTGCGATGTGACAAATATTCCAACTCCAATGGTTTTTACTTTAAGTAGTTTCAATGTTATTGTGGTCGCCTAACCGGTATAGTGGTTAGAAACGCTGACTGCTGTTCCGTAGGACCTGGGTTCGAATCCCGGAGAAGACATGGATGTTTGTAAATGTATAGTGCCTTCGCGCGGCATGGGGGTACTTTAAATAGCCGTCGAGCCGCAAGTCCTCTAGTGTGGTTGGTAGAAGGGGAAGAGAGGTGGGAAACCTCTGGCCACTCCCAGGGTGTTCTCCCTCAAAATTGGGTTGGAACCAAGCCAAATCGTACTGTCACCTGCATGGTGCTCAAACTACGGCTAACGACCGGCGTACAATATAGCCCGATGCCATGATGAATTTCGTGCGCCTCGATCTGACTACGTCAGACAGGTGGCATTAGCAACAACAACAAATATTATTGTTCCAATAGATCTTTCTAGATACATAAGTTTTAACTTCTTACGGCCAGTTTTAAACTTACTTTCTGGATACCAATCGTAAAATAACTAATGTGCAATGCATGATTTACTGTTAAAGCCATATTTTTAGTTAAATTGTATAAACCCACAGTGCTCATATGAAGTAAGGTGCTCACATAAGCTGGATTAAAGACTGTATAGTTGTTTTTATGCATTTAAAAAATTTGTAAAAGCTTAGTTTGAGAGATATTATATAAGTAAACCTAAACGTGAGTAAACACCAACAGAACTTAACAGAATTAGGATGGAAATACAACTTAATTCGTAAACTACGAAATTACCTTAACATACTCAAAATTAAATCTACATTCGTGATATATACTTTCTTTACATGAAAAGCCGTAATTCCCAAAGTCAACTTCATCCGTGCAAATGGAGCTCTTTTCTGAACTTTACCTGAGTTCATCCTACAATATACTCCAAACTAAAAAGAGTAGTTAAGTTTTTTTACCATATTTACATAAACAATTATGGGGAATAAACACAGACTCACTAGGAGAAAAATAATTAATCATGTAATTGGAGGAAACTTAATAAAGAAAAATGACCTAAAAAAACTATGGACAGTTAATAAAACTGAAGCATTTCCAGTGCCTATTCCATAGAAATTAAACCAATAGGGGAATAGTGCAGAGAAAACAGATGTTAGTGTGAGCTTGAAAAAAAAATAAAGCTGATGAGAAATATTTCTAGGAAAAGTTGGTACAATCATAATGAAATAATATTATTTAATTTTTTTAAATAATGAGTTACCTTCAAAGTTTTTGGATTTTTTTTAAATTTCTGTCCCGAAATGAATCCCATTTCATGATTATACCACTTTTTATAATTTGTTCTGTTGTAGTGTAATTCATCTTAGCTAAATGATTCTTGAGGATATGCCATAAGTTCTCAATAGAATTCAGTTGTAGTGCATTACCAGACCAATCAAGTACTATTACTTTATTTTTCCGCCTAAAAGTCTGGAATAATTTTGAAGAAAGAAAACGGGCCAAGTCATGTTGAAATGACCCGTCAAATGTTTCCATGAATGGAACAATCTATTACGTAACATTTCTATTTATCAGACAGAATTCATCATACTTTTAAGCGGCGCTAAGCATCCAGTGCCATTTGAAGTTAAAAAATTCCAAAACATCTGTTTAGAAGGGTGTTTTACAGTCCATTGGATGTGATCCGGTCACCATCTCTTCTTCCAACTATACTTAATTTGTATCCCTAGACAAATAAATATGTTTCAAGACTGAAAACAACCTTTCTCCAGTCGTTAACAGTTTATGATCGGCATTTTTTGACCCATGCTAAACGTTTTTTCATCATTTTTTGTGTTGGAAATTGTTTTTTCTCCGGCCCTTTTCCCTTATGGCCACCTTCCTTAAACTTTTCCGAACAATTGAGGTACTCATTTCACAATTCCATAGCCCATTAAATCCCTTCGAAGGTCTGTTATTGTCTTTCTTCGATATATTTTTCTATTTCTTATTAGAATTTTATTAATTTTTGGAGTAGTTTTTCCTTTGCGTCCACATTTTCCCTTTTCTTTTTGGAGACCATGATCCGAAATCCTGAAAAGTTCTTAAAATTCTTCAGACATTTTATTTATTCACACCAACTGTGGTAGGTATATCTCCTACAGTCATAGAAGTGTGTTCATTAAGAACGATTATTTTAAAAAGCTTCATCGGAGTAATACCCATCTTTGAACAAGCAAAAGCAACACGAATTACGCGGAACACAAAATTAAAACGACCAGCTGCCACACTAAAAGGCTCACAACTAAGCTACCCATGCACTAAATCCAATCAAACAAGTAAATTTTAGCAAATGTTGATCCTATACACTACTTCGAGACAAATATAATTGGTTTGAGTTGGTTCGAATCATCACTCGTAATCGCATACCAATATAAACAAGAAAAAGATGTTTGTCCCAATTCATTCGAACACTATAGTACACTTAACACGGTCTTAAGGGTTAAAATAAAATGAAGATAAAGTATAAGCAAATTTAAAGGTTATCCATTTTTAATAACATAAAACTTTACCTGTCATCAAGGTGTTATAAACTCTTCCTCAACATCCTTTTCACCTTCAAAAATAAAACGATTAATTTTTGAGAATTCAATGAATTTTGTATTTATCCAAAGCACTTAAGGTGAAGAGGATCAAATCCATGAAAACAAAGCGTCCATTTTAAGAATTATTGCCTTTCGATTCTTCTGGAGCGATATTCTTCGAAATGTTTTCATTCTTTATCTGTCCTAAGGGACATATTTGTGGTTCCACTATCTATCGGCTGAAGTGGAACGAGGAAAATAGCTCTCCCGGCAATCATTAAGACATCATGGTCATTTGGAGTTTTAACAGCAGAACCGATATAAACATTATAAAGGAAAACGAGAGGATCAATAAAGCATCATTCAAGGAGAAATTGACTCTATTACACTCGTATAGAGCGGTGTTTGTAGGAGCGTAAGCTATAAAATCTAGAACTATCTCATTGCATTTGTAATCGCGTTGATGAAAAAAAACTAAATGTTGCCATGAATGAAAAAAAAATACGAAACTTAAATTTTACATTTCTTTTCGATTTCTTTTTAAAGGAAAATGGGACTGTTTTTCCCCCAGAAGTGTTACCTTTCAAAGAATGGATAATTGTTAGGCAGATATTTTTAGGTTGGGTAATTTCCAGCTAGAAATCGAATGATTTCTACTTTTCCATGGACATAAAAACATAATGAAAATATGTAAAGATCACGCAAATGCAAGTGGCATTGCTGTTATAACTCCAACATTTGAAGAGAAAGATGACTGCGCATGGCACAGTTTACTGGGAATGCATGCGATATCGTCAGATGCCACCAGATGCGTGCGTGATAACGTGGGAGTTCGTTAAAAGGCATCGTTTACATCATGGATGCCTCAAACGATGTCAACGAGCTGGTGTACAGTATTTAACCTTTTCGCGACGACGTATTGATCAACGAAAAACATTTTAGAAACGAGTGTGTCACATATGCATCTGCCCCAAATGTTACAGGCAGCATGAGGATGCACTGGTGAATCGTGTTTCCTACTTGTTCTACAGGATTTTTCGTCCCCACAGAGAAGTGCATTGCCCGATAAGAGAGTTGGAGTCTGGTGTATATATGATTCACCCGTCGTGAAGGGTTAACAGAGGGAAATGTGAGTGCTAGTGAAACTTTTCGTCGAATGCAAAATGTGCATGTCACAGAGTGTATGGTTCGCACATCGATATTCCGATGGTGTAAGTATTTTAGAAGTAGTAGAAACAGTACTGACAACAACCTCTCGTACAGCCCAGACCTATCACTATGTCACTACCAAACGTTCTCTTCACTCTAGAAAGTTCTAAAGGGACTGCGCTTTGCCGCCGGTAAGGCAGTTGAAGCTGCTGTTGAAAACTGGTTTCACAACCAGCTCCAAAGCTTTTACACCCATAGTATTCATCAGCTCGCAGACCGCTGGGATACTTGTTCCAACCGACAAGGTGTCTGTTTCTAGCCTATCTGTTACGTCTGTATTACTCCTTTTCTTTGTATACTGATTTATATTGATACCATTAAACCATTTGTCAAACCGATTGTAGTGCGACCTTCATTTGGGCGACAAACACAATGAACTTGTTTGATTTGATGAAATTTGACCTCTTGTATAAATTTAGTAAGGATATATAAATTCATATCATTCAACAATCCTCAAACAGTAAGATATATTCGTAAGCTATTATCTCAATTTCCTTTAGGTCTCATTCAGGACATGGAAATATTGGTGCAAAAAGAAGACAGATAGATGCAATTCTCCTCTAAGTATAATATTTATTCTTGCTTATTAATTTTCAAAAATTGATACCTAAAACGATGAACTTTAGATATATGCAGCATTTAACAGCAAATTTTGTCTATGTATAACATACTATTCATTTAGTTTAGTTTTTCAACATTATCATAAAATGCTTGAAATAATCCTGTACGAAATAGTAGCGCATTCTAAAAATAAAGTGTTAGTGTTAAGCCAGTTAATTTTTCGGAGAATTTCAAATGGTTAAAAGGTAATCTGTTGACCGTTTTTGTCATTTTAGTCTCAATTGATATATGCAATTGATACATATTTTATACTTTATGACATAAATAAATTTAAAAATATATAATAGTACCTCAATGCTTCAAAAACATGAACTATCGAAAATGTTAAAAAATATTAATATAATTAAAACGACGGAGTGCATTCAGCAATTGACACAATATGGATTTGGAAGGTTAGTATAAAATAATTAATAAATAGGATTAATAAAGAAATTTTGAAAGTAAAAATAATTTAATACTAAAGATATTAAATCACAGCTATCATGCACATCGATCAATTATTATATTAACCCATTATTACAATGATTAGTGTTATTTAGTACCAAAAATCATCTTTGAATTCTCAAATCGATTTAAACTCTATGCATCAAGTCTCTTTTGCAGAAAGTATATAGTTTAATTGAGCGCTTTGCAAAGTAAAGCATTAGTGAAAAAAAATTTACTACTGCAAAAACTCTCTGAATGAATATATAAATGATAACGTGTTTATCTCTTCTATTTCTCCTCCTTGCTCCTCGAATAACCAAAAGTTATGAAAGATAAAGATAAAAACAAATGATATAGAAGAATTTTAATCAATTCCTACTTAGGTCGACAAAGAAAACTTTATTTTAGTTACTTTATATCAAATAGTTACAATTAGTATTAATATGTATATACATAGGACAGAATCACAATATTAAGTGGCAAAATACAAGGTAAACAAAAAAGTTCTTGTCGTTTTTAATGGCCCAGAAGAACATGACATACAAACAGCGTAGTCTATTGTTAGTCATCTAAGTAATCATCATCGGCATCCAGCACCTTTTGCCAATGTGTCTCCAGTTGTTCAATCCCCTTGCGGTAAAACTCGGGGGTGTGGGACGCAAAGAAGTCCGTGAGAGCTTGGCGCACGTCTGCTTCATTGGGGAAGGATTTACCACGACGATGATTGTCCAGGGAATGGAAGAGGTGGTAATCTGATGATGCAAGGTCAGGCGAGTAAAGAGGATGGCACAAAGTCTCCCAACTAAGTCGCTGTATCGTATTCCTGGCCACCGCGCGACATGCGGCCTCGCGTTATCATGCAATAACAGTACACCCTTTCGATTAACCAGTATCTAAAGTTAGCCAGTAACAGCCTCCGGACAGGAGTGATTACTTTTGTCTAGTGGTATGTTACGCGCTTACGAATCGGAAGGTACCGAGTTCAAACCTCCGGCAACAGTAAGAGATTCAAAGGTTGTACGAACCAATAACTTATTTAGTTAAAAATGTGAAAACTTGAATAGTTTTAACTGCAAAAGTTTCCAATACAGTATGCTGTACCGGAGGGATGTCGTTTTTCCATATTTTATCTGAAGTGTAATTGAGAAAGTGGGGTTAGTTAAAATAAAGGCATATTAGAACCTTACATCAAGATAGTGGCGAAATTACGTGGTCACGTGAATAGTATTTGAACTGTATTTGAATAAAATAGAAAGTAATGCATAAAACTAATAGATTAGTTTCAAATAAAAACTTAGTTATGAATATGATAGAAGTTCTTAGTTCATCATTCTTAGGTTTTCTAAAGAGTAGCAAAAATTAATGTGAAACATGGCGTCATTAAAGTGATTGAGTCTAGAATCTATCTGACAGAATACCATGTGTTTCTCTAGTACCCAAATTAAATTTCTTTTCTACCCAGATCCTTAATGCAAGCTTTTGAGGGAAGAATTTAGGTTGCCAAAAGGAATATAAATGTGAGTCTCACATGATGTATCTTGAGAACCTGGGATATGAAATTGTTTAATAACGTTTAATAGTGCTTTTTGCTTATGATTACCAGTATCTCCATCCACACATAGCTGTCCTCTTGTTACAATGACTGAAACATAATAATCTTAGTCACGCATATTAATTGCCTTCTACTTTAACGGAACAATTTTATTTTATAACATTAATATACAGTTAGCTTACTTTCTAACCGAAATGAGAATTTCTTGTTTAAAATAATGGTGAAATTTGACTCAGTGAGGATCAAAACCCCGAATTGAATTTATCTAATACTAGTACTTTATTGCTTAGTTCTCTTAAATAACTCTGTTTTCGCACCAATAAGTGGATATTTCAGAAACATGTAAGTAAAACCTTAAATTATTTTGCTTTCAGGTATGTACAAATTAGCAAGTTCATCAAATAAAATGCCGATAACTTTAAAAAAAAAAAATTACAATTGACCAATGCTTTAGTAGCACAACGGAAAAAGGAATAACATTATTACCAATTTTATATGTTTAATTTTATTCAAAATGAACGTGAAATAATATAAATAACTAATTATTTAAACACAAAACAGGAATTATATATTACACATCCGTACACTTTTAAACTGCATTTTTTAATTTTTAGGTATATTCGTCGTATAACGCACACCTTTTCTTACAAAGAGACCTGAAAAGTATGTACGCAGTACTTTCATCTTTTGAAGTTATTTATCGAAGTATTATACCAGGCTTTTGAGCAACGGTATACTTATAGAACTGAGAGAGAGAGAGAAACCTAATAAAAGAGATGTTAGAAGGTGAAAAGATATTTACAAAAGATAGCAAAATATCCAGTGCAAGTCTAAAAATAGTGTGAGTGGGTAGTAAGAGAATGGAATGAAATTAAATGTGATATAATTTAAAACTCATTAAAAAAAATTGTAATATATCTAATAACCTAGATGGATAGGAAGATAATTATTTATAGATCAGAGTAACAGTGATGGTGAAGATAAAACTAAATTCGATAATTCTAAAGATATAGCATAAAACAAATATAATCAATATTGCATGTTATACAATAACATAGTTCATAAGGTATGTCATTTCCTGTAAATAAATAGTATTCATATCCATGTAAACATCCAGTTTTTCATGCTCATACCTTTATTTTTAAGGCTATCCTTTTTATAACCGGCGAATAACCCGTAAATTTCGATTTTATTTTGTATGTTATACTCCGGAATATACATCATTCAATATATTAAATCTTAATATATCATAAGTCATATATACTAAATTACTCTCAACGTACAGAGAGATAGTCAAGCCATGCATAAATTGTTACTTGAAACAATGCTTTATCAACTGAATTGAATATGTGAGAAAGACACTACATTACGTGCACCAAGATTAACAAATGAGCAATGGCAACAGCTGCCCCACGGGATAGCTGAGAGAAGTTCAAGATAGGATCAACCCTAAGGATATTTATGCTAAAACTGTGCGCTCAATCTGTTGAAATGTAATGAAACATCTCCCTGTAGTATTGCAGAATGTATTGTGTAACAGAACTCACCTAGTGTTATGAAGAGATACATGATTAATGGTCATTGTTATGGTCACGGGATAACAGTTTAATGTACTACTATTTTCTAAAAAGAAATTCTTTTAAGTATATTAGTCATTCAATTATTTTCTAGCGTTATTCTTAAAACTTAAGCTTTCATTTAATAAGCATATCACCGTTATAAAAATCACAAAGTGAGTTTAAGGTGATTATGTTCGACTGTAATGTTGAAAAAGCGTGTAAATGAATATTTTTTTGAGGTATTTAGCGTCATTTGAATTAGAATATACATATAAAGTTGTTTTAAGAATAGTATCACAAGAAAAAATTATTTAACTGAAATTTCTTGGCAAAAAAATGAAAAAAAGAATGACGTTTTCAAAACATTCTCCTTTTATGAAAATTTTTTCCACAGCAGCAATACTTTGCCTATATAACAGTAACTAGACTTCTATACTTATCCTGAACTGGGATTTTTGAATTGCTTAATTTAGTAGTGGATTTATTTATATTTTAATATATCAGAGTCGAGAAATTTTAACAAAAAACACCAGTTATTATTTCATTTGATTGCAACTCTGAAAGAAACGAGAATTTCTTTTAAGAATCTTAGTTCAGGATTTGTATATAGAAGTCATTAGCTATATATATACACAATATTATTCTTAAAGAAGTACTTTTTATAAAAAAAAATATTTTTAAAATACGTGTTTCTAATTTATTTATTTATTTATTGCCAAAAAATTGAATTCAAATATTTTTTTTTTGAACAAATATTTTTAAAACAATTTTATTGGTATATTCGTATTTGACTGACTCTAAATATAAAAAAAAATTCAATTATATACCTTTCAAAATGACGGTTCAGTATGTAGACGCCTGAAAATAAAATAAAACTAATTCAATTTATTCTGTTTTAATTATTGATCTAGATTTGTTTCTGTTGTTGTTTCTTATGCCACCTGATCTCGACTGTGTCAGATCCAGGCCTACGAAACTCATCAAGGGGCTGGATGTACGTCTGTCGTTGGCCGTAGCCATGAGCACCATACAGGTGACAGTACGAATTCGCTCGTTTCCAACCCAATTTTGAGAGAGAACACCCTAGGGGAGGGTCAGGGGCCTCCCACCTCTCTTCCTCATTCACCAACCTCACGAGAGGAATTTCGGCTCGACGACTATTTAAAGTATCCCCCTGCCGCAAAGGCACTATACAATTAAAAACATCCATATCTTCTCCGGGATTCGAACCCAGACCCTTCGGCACAGCAGTCAGTGTCGGTAACCACTATACCGGATGGGCGATAGATTTGTTTCTGTTAGTTTCAAGTGGTTTAAATGCGATAAAAATGAATTTTTACTGAAAAATGTTGAAATAATAAAATTTCATACTAAAAATTTATCAAATATTGTACATAGTTTTTAAAATATCCGATAAGATGGAATTTGGATCACAATATACATTCTATCATTTTTTAATGGTTTTCGTTTCTACGTGAAATACTAACTTTCCACATTTTACTTTAATATTTTCCCCCAATGGGGCTGCATTCTAGCAATCAAGACTTTGAAGACATGGCAAGACCTCAAATGTGAGATTCATTTCAGTGGTGGCACCATCTTGTGGTGAATCTCGCTACCAAATTTGGATGCTTGAAATAATTTAATATTCAAGCTCTCGTTGGAATGCTAAATATTGCAGTGATTTAATTTTGCCCAGAGAACACCATAGGCAAATTGATACTCAAGGAATCTTTCACATGCTACATAATCAAATGACATGCATGCCTACGATTTTCATATCCAGAAAATCTATCAACTCCAGCCGGGGTCGAACCCGCAACCTTAAACTTACGAAGTGGGCACGCCAAGCCACCAGGGTCGAGACTTGAATATTTAATTGTATTCAATTCTCTCAATAATTCAAAAATCAAAATGCCACAGAAACATACATAATATAAAATTTAGAAATATTTGAAAGATCTTTTTAACTTTCAGCTACAAAACATAATAAGTATTTGAAATCATTCTGCATTTTAGTTGGAGTATATTTTATAGAAAAAAAAAAGAACAATTTGTATTGAGTCAAACATCTAGTATCTTCAAACACAGTAAAACCATTCTATGGAGACACAAAACTTCATTTCACTAGAAATAGGTCACTTGGATAAGTGTCTCCTTGATGGGAAACAGAACAAAACATGTTTTAACATGAAATCCACTCAATGTAAAGAGGGAATGCTGAAAGAAACTTTTCACAATTCAGTTTTTGCTTTTGTTTATTTAGGGTTTTTGAAGTTTATCCTTTTTACAACTTTAGTCATTTTGAATAACTTTTGAATTCAGAAAACGATCACATTATATGCGTCAATCGATAGTGAAAATACTGTTCATATTTCTTTTGTTTCTGAGTTTTCAAAGCAGTATGCTGGATTAATTTTTATAAAGCTTTCTTGTTTCTTCATGATTAAAATCAAACCATATTATTGGAAAATGGCCAATCTGTAAAAAGTCTTTGAATTATGATAACATTATAAATTGTTTTATTTGATTTAAAATTGAAAAAAAAATGTATGTAGTTGTGTATGCTTCAATTATTTCATTTCCTTAAAAAACAGTTTTGCAACTTAATATTTTTCTCTCACATCATTTTAAGTATAAAATTAAATTATGTACCCTAAAAACATGAATTCCAAGAACTTGTTTCTGTTTTCTGTCTTTTAGTTTTCACATTATAATAAATTTCAGAGAATTTTCAGGAACTTCTATTACAGGTGTATCAAACCCGCTGCTCACAACGAACCTCTTTGCTGCTCGGCCAATATATTGGCAAACAAAAATATTTAATAAAATAAGAAAATTTCTTTCGAAATAGGAAAAATAGTAGCAGAGAAGAGATGTCAAGCGTCAAGACGTAAACATTAAGTATTTCTTGTTCTTTTATATATGTTTATTATAATGTATTATTCAAAATAAACCTACGTTTCTACGAATATTGATTTTTTTTCTTTGCAGCCTAACTAAAGTTAAACCTTGTTTGTTCGGCCGAAGCTACCATTTGAGTTTATCAGTCTTGTTCTTCAAGAAGCTCTATTTTCGACAAAAAAAAAAAGAAACAACTGAAATCTAAGAACAACATTTACAAAAAATTTTAAGGGGACATGGTACGATTTAAGCAAAAAATTTTAATTTAAGGATTTTCAAACATTTTTTGGTTGCCTCCTATGTGTGTATACTATGTAAAACAGATTTTGCGCTCAAAATTTTATAAAAAGCTAAGCATTTAATTTTTTAAGGAAAAAACCTCAAATTTGTGAAGTGATTTTAAAATGCTACTCCTGCCACAAAAATTTACGTACAAGCATGAAATTTGATTTACAAGTACCTCAAACTATGCATAACAAAAGTTGGTATGGGTTTTGCGATAACATGATTGGTATTTGTACAATACTTCTTTTTATGAATGCATATTGAAAATTGCTTAAAAAATGTACAAATTCTGAGTTCAATTATTTTTAAAAAAATAAGTATTGCTTTAATTCAAAAATGCATACCAATTTTTGTTACATGTACTATTAGCAATAGGTAAAAATAGAAAATAAGCCTTAGCATTTTAAATGAGGACAAACTAGTTATTTTATCTTTCCGAGATAAGTAAGTTTAAAGTTTTGATTTGCCATAGGGATGTGAATAAAACGAACGTAAAAGCTATCATAATTCTGTGTATCATAACTTTGTCAGGTTATAGAAAAATATATAAAGAATAATTTAAGCTAAAAAAATTTAATTTGATTTTTTGACCGATTTTTGTCAATTGAATCGTACTGTGTCCCCTTAAATAACTAAAGATATTCTTTAAACCGAATATTATAAAAATTATTGCAGAGCTTTTTTAGTCCTTTATAGAGGAACTAAAAGTTTATCTATATCAAAATGAATTGATTACCAAGAAAAAATGTAATCCACAAATAAAAGACCACGAATACGACACACTTTTTAGTTTTTAATAGTTCAATTCTATTAAAAAAGAATAGTTACTGTGCATAATGTATTCCTTCCCTTTCCTAGTGTGCTTTGTGGAAATTTCCATAAGAATTACTAATAATTTTTTAATATATAGATAATATTTTAAAATTAGTATTTTATGTGATGGTATGTTTCCTTTGTTCTAATTTCTCTCCTTCGTATATGATCTTAGAATACTGTCATTATATTGCTTATGTGCATTATTCAGTTTTCAGTTTACTGAAAACTGAAAAGAGCTTAAATAAAGTAAACAGTAAAAACAGCTTAAAAAGTATTAAAGTATTTAAGCTGTACTAGTAAAAACAGCTTAAATACTTTTTGTCTAAGCTCGATAATAACCAAATTTAAATATTAAATAGCATGCCGAAATCTTAAATTTCCTATCTCTCAAGTAAAACATTTTCATTATGAAAAAATTTAGAAAGTATAGGAATGGGCTTCAATTAACTTTGCAATTTAAAACTGATGCAGTTATATCCGATGTGATAAAAAGTTTGATTGATATATCCTGACTGACTTCATTTAAACACTACTAAAAACTCTAAATGCATATTTTGAACAATGATAATATTTCTGTTTATTTAAAATGAAGCAGTATTTCTAAGCTGATCTAACACTACATAAATACATCCTCATTTCTAAAATACAACATAGTTCGTATTCATTGCAATTTGAAAACACCTTTCGATTTTTCTAATAACTGCAGACAGAAACTCTTTTCTGTCTCACAGATGATTGATTGTAATGTACATACTTCACTTGATTGATAACAATGACTGCGCGCTATCAGTCACTTAAGTGTAACGAAAAAACTAAAACGCGCTCTTAAAATTTGCATTCAAGTCTGCAAATATTTTGTTATCAGACTTTTCTCCAAACAAAACTGCTTTATTCAAACGCTTTTTTGAGTTCATCACACGCGAAATAAAAATGGGTTAAAATCTGAAGAAGATAGGGTACAGGTATTAATTATGTGGAGTGAGTTATAATAGAGCATTAATAATGTTTTATGTATGAAATAAAGCATTATTATTGAACAAGAGGGTGCTTTTACATCTAATAAGTATATATTGATACCTTAACCCTTTAACTGGTTCGACCGTACTCTTCACGGGAAATGGTATTTTCTTCTTTCTATCTTTGATTTGCTCATATTTTTATTCTTATAGTCAAATTGTTAGTGTTAGAGTAATTCTTAAGATATGCAGTTTGTCCATGGTACAGAAATACTTCTCATCCGGAATTTTCTTTGTGGTGAAGGGGGGACTTTTCATTGAAGTTAGGAATTTAGATTCTTGAAAAGATTCGATAAAGAACAGGGATTGGCAAGGCTATGTGCAATTTGTTACTTGAGAAGAAATGAAAATGGAAAGATAATCCCCAAAAAGTCGATATTATGTCAGTCCTCGTTGCAATGTAAGACTTAGTATTGCACCAGGCTTCAAATTTTGTGTGCATACAAAATCCTCAACGTTTTGAAATAGAGATACCAACATGAAATTTTTTTGTAAATATGAAATAAATTCTTTCTTGCATAAAAGTAAATCATTCTTTTTACATCAAGCTGATTCTGTTTTGTTTCCTATTTAAAACAGATACACTATTTATGATTTAAACGTAAGGAATTATTTGCTACGTAATTAATACAAATTAAAATTAATACAACTTCTTCAGGAGTATTTTCATTATTTTGACGAAAACTTTTTTTGAAATGAAATGTTTAGAAATTATTGAAATGCACAGCAAATTTTTAAAAATAAATATTGATTTAAAGTTACCGTATGCAGGGTGATTATAATTACAGTTCCACTACCAAAATGCTATAAAAAAGAACCCCTGCACCTAATGACATCAAATTCGAAATGAATGTACTTGAAGAAAAGGGGGGAATGGTATGACATAACATAAAAACTCATTAGCATTTTCATTGATACTCTTTTTTCGGTTTTTGGCCCAAGGACCATTAAAAACCGATTTTTCCCATCCAAAATGGCATGACCCTGTCGTGGTGTATAGACTTTTCACTAACAATGTTGAATAACTTGGAAGTTGTTCTTTTCATCAAAAAACCGAAACAATGATGCATGTTGAATAGCACAATTGGTTTAATGTGCAATTCCTGCCAAAGACGTCGTAATTCGTTTCAAAATGTCACATGTAACAGAATCCATTTTCGGCATGCCACTATCTATTACACTTTTTTATTACACCATTGCTTCAATATTTGAGACCCAATTTTCAATCAAATTTCATCACCCCTCCTCATACAATAACAATGTATTGAAGGCAATAAAAATGTACTTTGATGCTAAAGCTACCATAGATTATAATTATAAACCATACAAATTATCAATATAAGCATTACATTTTGTATATGACAAACTCATGTGAGGTCCTAGTAATTATTAAACTTGTTTTTAATTTAATATTAATAGATTAATTATCAAACATATTGTGCTGTACATTTATACATTTATCAGTGTAAATGTGTATTTTATTTTCATTATGTTAGAATGTATTTTGTTTTGTTCCTTTCTGTAAATTAATACTTATTTTATATAAGGGATCCGACTACTTGCTACAACTATTTTTTTAAAAAAAAGGAGATATGGGTTTGGGGGGGGGATTTTTAGATTTGTTTAGTATAATTTAAGAAAAATATGATAAAATTAAGAAGAGAAAAAGAAATTATTATTACTAAAATGGGAAAATATGGGTAAAAATTTTCCAAAAATAACATAATCCATTCTGTACCAAAAATTTAGAAACGAATTTAAAATTTTTTTTTTCAATTCTGATGTGTTGTTAAGTTATTCATTTTTGAAATGACCTTCAGGATAAGAGATATTTTAATTTCTACAAAAACTAGAGCAATTTATCTTAGTTTATTATATGAAATTTCTTAAAAAAATAGTGGAGACTGTAAGTTTTGTAATAAAACAGTGATTTATAAATCTGAAGGTTAAAATATTTCTACTTTTGTACAGAGCATATACAAAAAATCCCACATTTAATTATTTTCAAATCTTTTTGAGCAATCGCTGTTCTATTGAGCATTTTCAAAAAAACTTATTTCGAGTAAAACGCGTTTTTAAGCATGACATCTTGCTTAAAGTAATAACATCTGCTTTTACTAAAACACTTTTAGTTTTTGTTCTTGTGAACGGGTAATAATAAACTTGGTATTTTTATAAAGTTAATAAGATGGCTTATAAAATAAAATCATAAGAAAATTTGTCAATTTTTGGCAACATCCACAAATTTAGTGTAGTCGGATACCTTAAAATTTTTATTTTTGACATTACAATATGCTCCTCCCCCCATATGGATATCATGCCCCCCTAAGGGGCGGGTCCCACAGTTTGAGAAACGCTATCTTACACCACAACGTGTCTCTTCTTTTCAAGAATATTCTTCAAATTTGAAGTCCTTCTGACCAATGGTTCTTTTTAACCGCATTTTGAAAACTGGACTTTAGTTACAATGTCAATGTACTATGCAATTAAATTAAAGTTTTAAGTGGAATATAGATGATATTTCTTTTCCAGTTCAAGCATTAGAGTACTCATCCTTCGAATCTGGAACTTTAAAAATGTAACTGTTTTCTAATTTTATGTTTCCCAGAAGACAATAACAGGTTAAAAAAGTTTGCTCCCATCGGAGATATAATGACTATACTACTCCATAATGACTTCCTCAGTTAACGTAAGAAGAAATAACTTTAAAACAGTGTATAAAAAAGCTTTAACATCATCTCATGTATCTATAAGCCTAAAAGTACTTTGTATATATTGACTAAAATATTTTTAAGGTGTACAAAAAGAATAGAAAGAACATTGTAGACAAAAAAAATGTCAAACCCTTCAAAAACACCCTGAGAGTTAGAGAACCTGTTTGCAGAAATACCTGGAATAAAGCCTTTAATAAAAAAAATGTTTTTTTCATTCATAAGTATATTAAGCCAGGTATGCTGCATACCTAATTTTCAGACAATTTGTAATCCTTAAAGCCGATTAAGATAGCAATACGTTCGTTACACAATTCTAAAAACCTTTAGATTAGTCTTTTCATTCTAGCAATTTAAAGGTGGTTTCTTTATTAATATAAATAATATCAAGTAATAAAATTCTAACAATATAATAAATTTTTAGTATATTTGAAACAATAAAATAACTATTTGTAACAACGTTTATGGACAAGAAAAAAATCACTAATGATACGAATTATACACATAGCATGCCCAAAAAGCGATTTAAAAATTTTTTGTTTATCGATTCGGCCTCGTCTTTTTATATTAAGAGAATATGAAATAAACGCTTCATTCATCGAATCGATTACTTCAATATGACGAAATATTAAATTATTGTAATAAACTATTGGAAATGGATTCAGTGTAATACTTTTTGCACAAAACTACACTTCCAGAAAAGTTTAGTTCGCTGAAATAATTTCTTATTTTGCTGGAGTTCTTGAGGGAAAAGGGGAGGAAGGGAAAGGGTTAAAAATTAAAATCTTCAAGAATGGCATATTACGCAGTTCTTATTATATTCTAAATATATATTTACGGTATAATTGCGTTACAAATGACTCAGTTTAAAATTCACATTTGAAACAGTTTATTCTGCAGTTTACTCCTGTCAACTATATTTCAATTCTTTCTTAGTTCAGATTTTGCTGTATTTCGTCATATATACTTTGCATTCTACGCACACGCACACACACACACATATATATATACACTCACATACACATATATACACACACATACACATATATACACACACATACACATACACACACATATACACACATACACAAATACACACACATACACACATATACACGTACATACACACACATTAGCTATTTCAAAATATAAAGTGATCAATATGCATGTATATATATGTCAGTAAATCTAACCTAAAAACTATCAAAATTTAATTTAAGGGAAACTAGAGTATTATGAAAAAAAAGGGCTACAGTTCAATGCATCAGAAAAGTAACAACTTATGTAAGTATCTACAAAGAGAAAGGTGTTAATCAATAAAACAACCTGGACTTTAAATGCAAATTAGAAACACTGAGCACGGTGTTATGGACACGTAACAGCACGTGAAGGTTGTAACAATATTCCATTTTTGTAATTAAACTCCACTTAACATCGACCAGATTTTCAAAGGTCATTAACACTAAGTGCATATATTTGGGAAACGGGGACATTTATAAAAACGATTATTCTCTATATTTGTCAAAATATCTTTTGGTTTTATGAATTTCAAGCAGAAGCTTAAAATTTTGAGGATTTTTAGTGAAGAAGTTTTTAAGAATTTTAACTTTGCACAAAAGTTATCCTAGAAGAGAATAAACTTTAAGAAGTTGTTGAATTTTTTTTTTTTCCAGATGAATATTTTACATAAGGTTTTCAAGCATTAAGTAACCACGATAACCTGCAGGTCACGGTCACTAATTCGTGGTTGACGTTGTCGATTCACAGATTCGAGTCCTGATGCCACTGAAGACTTACCGTGCAGCGGCATCATCAATAAAAGCCAGTAACAATCTCCGAACTTAAATGATCATTTTGGTCCAGCGGTAAGTTACGTGCTTACAGAGCAGAAGATGCCGAGTTTTATCCCTATTGGTGACCCGGGCATGATATAACACGTAACCTTCTGATCTGGAGTAAGATCCAATAGCCCATCGCCAATTAACCGTCACTCACTCATTCAAGAAATAAATATGATTTTAATAGGGCAAATTATTTATTTATAATATAATATGCTTGTGTAAGCATTAGTTTGTTATTTTTATTTCAAATATATTCTTGATATTTTTCCTGCTTTTCGAACTTACGTACATATTTTATTTTTGACTAAATGATATTTATTACTGTTTCGGATTTTTGTATATTCTTTGTATAAATCTTTTACAAAATTCTCTACACATTAACTTTCACAACATTTTTAAATTGGTTAACACAAATGAAATACATAACAATTCACTTATTACACTATCAAATATTAAGAAAAATCGAAAGAAGCTTATATTGTTTCTTTATTCCTTCTAATTTTAAACGTGTTTTTGTCCTTCTACAAAGCGAGAAATTTATTGCAATGAAAACAATATTTATTGTAACAAAAACTATTGTTTCTGCCGCTGCAAGAAAAAGATATCACTCACCAATTCAAAAGAAACTAAATTATAGCATTAATGGGTTAGTTAATTAGATTACTATGTGGTTAATTAAATTTAAAAGACCTTTAAGAAGAAAAAAAGAGAGAGAGAAATGTGTTTTGCGAAAAAGGGAATCCACAATGAGAAAATTATTTTTAAAAGCTAATTGACTACTCTCATCAAGGTATTTAATTAATCCATTAATTGATTCTTAATTTAGTTCTCTTTGAATTGTGTGTGTGTGCTAATTGAACAGAGAATCAAATTCTGACAAACTGTGACGAGAGCTACGCGGATTAGGTTATTAATAGTGCTCTATTTTTGACGACTGTACGAAAAAAAGCAACTGACCGTTTAAAACTTTTCACAATGTATCTTCTAGATTTCCAACTCTAAATGAATAATTCAATAACTCAATAATGCGTTTCTAAAGCCGATACAATTGTCGATACTGGTGCGAAAAAATGAACTCTAGTTCATTTTAAAATATAAAGTGTATTACATTCTAGCAATATTTTCTTACCCTATCTTAAAATTACATCACTTAATTTTAAATTCCTAAGTCATTCAAAAGAAACATTTTGATTTAAATTTCAATAAAAATGGGTAAGAGTTATTGGAAAAAGTTTATCAGCCCATAGCACACAATCTCTAAGCCACAAAATATCTCTAAAAAGAAATAAGCTAGAATGAAGACAGCATTGTAGAAAATCAGTACAAAGAATAACCATTAAAGCAGAATCAAACAGATCTATCCAAGAATTTACACATTTCATCAAGAAGTACAAAAAATTCATTCTTTTCCTACACAAACGCTTTCGATTTAAATGATTATATTGACTTAGTCACACCTATTTTACTCCTAGTGCCATTCTCAGACCAACATCACGCAATCCTTTTAAAAAGTAATTCTCGCTGTAACAAAGCTAAAGGTATTAACTTGCAAAAGGGACTGAATTTGCTGACATTTCTGTGACGATTGGTCGTTTTCTGAATAACAATTTCCTCCTTTATCGTTCCTCACGTATATCGATGGCCGATGTCGTGCTGTTATTGTCCCAATGTATTAATTTTGTTGTTTCGTTTTTCTTACCCTATTTCTCACTTGTTGTCATGGCAGCTTCCGGACTGTGGGGACACGTCATCATCACAACAGTAGTTGTATGCGAACTGTTGGCGTTCAATTGACGTGTCATTTGTAAAGCCATCTTCGGAAATAGAATTTGTGACTTTTAGATAAAGTGTCAGGATAATTGATAATGGTGGCACGAATATCATTTTATGCGTAGTTGTAAGCAAATTATGCTTTTTACATGCTAGTTCAGTGGTTCTTAAACTATGGTCCACGAACCTCAGAGTGGCGCCATTCTAGGGGGTCCACGAAGTCTCCCATGTAACGTTGAGATTTCTTTTTTTTACAGACTCTAAAAGGCCTCGTGGAAAAGTTGAAAGATATGTCATAATAAATTAGATTACTAAATCATCCCCCGATGAAACAAATCTACTAGAACTTGTATTTGATCAATAATATTAAGTCGGGGAGGGATGTTTCAAATCTTGGGGGTCCACGATGTCACGCTGAAACATAAAAGGAGATCACGGCGATTGAAAGTTCAAGAACTTTTTTTTTTATATATGTGTTAGTTCTTTTATTAATGCATAAAGATGCGTTTACACCTCCGATTCAAATTGCACGTGAACGATTCGGTTCTCAGATGTATACAAATGTTCCAAGTAATCTATTCCCAAATCACTCGCGATGAACCATCTCGTGCTCAATCTCTTGACTGTGGCGTATTGGACACGAAAAACACACAGCCAGTTGTGACGGGTGCTTACGCGTTTCACTAACCTTCTCTCAAATTCTTTTAAGATTGTATTTATTTTAACCAATCCCCGCTGAGAGCTAAAAGTGTGACTTATCCAAACAAGATAGTTTCGGGTTTAGCGAGTTCGAAAAAGATATAAAAGGGAGAAATGGAATGAAGAGATGAGGATGACTACGTGTTTTGATAGAGGAGTTAACTACGAGATTGATTAAGAAGGTGATTCTAGGAGATTAGTTTAACTAAGTGAAGTTTGTTAGCTGAAGGAAGATTATTGAAAAAGATTCATTAATTCGGTTCGGACGTAACTGAAGATATCAAGGATTGAAGTCGCTCTTTAGATCCTTCAAATATTAAAGAATCCTGCCTTAAAAAGATATCAGGTCTGTGATTTTCATAAATTAGATTTAAATGCGTAGTTTGATTGTATGCGTTATTCTCCGTAGTCTCAGTTAGTGTTCCGTCGTTCATAATTGAATTCTTATCTCACTCCACTGTAATTTGTTGTTCTTAAGGTTTGATTAATTACATAAAACATCTAATCCGCCATCTTACAATCTAGACCACGTTTTTCTCTCTGCTTCCATCCGGGACACTCAAACTGGTCTCTGCGCATGTCCTTTAGAGGAGTCTATCTGGGAATGTAGGGGAAATGGATTTCCGGAAACCCTGCCCCCTTATAATCTAAGGCAGTCGCTATGAGCTTTTCGTCTCTGGCGTCTGCAACTGGTTTCATCTCTGACGTAACTGGACTTTATTAAAATGTTTGCTACAGGCGAACGTAAAGGAAATTCGCACTTAAGATTGGGATGGTTCGTAGTTCGTTGATTTTCTTTTTGTTTATGACCCTTCCAGCTGTCACTGATGGTTGACAAATAATTGACTGTTGGTAATTCGCTGCTGGATCCTTCTTTTCTCATGACTTGGTAAAGGCTCGCTATAAAAACCATTTCAAAGAACGGTTCGTGAGAGGTTTGCGAAGGGCACAATAAGCAAATGTTTACCCACCTTAACTATGTACTTACTTTTGATCACTAGAATAGGGTGTATAAATTGTGCATGGAGTTCCAATAAAAATTTAATAAAGTTCTTAAGGAACTTCTAATCTTATTAAGCAAGTTGATGACGTTTAAAAAACACAAATGAGAACACCGAAAATACAACTTAAAGCTAGACTAACTAACAAGCCACAATTAACGGAATTTAAAATAATATTAAATGAAAAAGCAAGTATTAGCTTATTAATAAGATTGTCTTCAGCTCATTTACTTACGAATAACAGTATGAATTGACAAAAAAAAATCAGTATAAGCATACTAAGAATAATGTTTGAAATTGGATATGGAATTTTAATGTCTTAGATTGTAAACAAAGCTGAAATTTACTAATAGATGAAGCAAAATTAATGTGTAGCTAATAATTGCTCCATTATCAATGTTTAAAAGCAGACTTTGTTTAAAAAGGGATATTGGATCCTTCCGGCTCTAAAAGTCTGTCACAGCAACAGTTTTTTACCATCTTATATGACTATATCTATAATCGCATATAGCGACTACATGAAATTTCAAACACCGAAATATATATTTCAGCCATTAAATAATACTTAAGAAGAGACCAAATCAACTAGTACCATGGACCCAGATGACTGTTCTGGCAATCTATTCAATATAATCCACATAGCGGTTTGTTGACGAAAACAGGACCCCTATTTCTTGAAGAGCTGCAAGAATAGCTGGTCATTCAAAAATATCAGCAGGTGTTAACTCTGCATCTGAACACACAGTTATTACAATTCCCTCATTTCTTCTACCATATCAATCTTCATTCTACTGTGGTGACCTGTTTTAGCCTAGCAACGGTCTTTGTTATAAGGCGGTCTCCTCTTACATCATAGAGTTGATTTTTTACAGGGACTTCTCTCTCAATTTGACACTTGAGACAGGATTCACATATAATACAGTAACATTGAAAACCTTGACATTATTGAGATTTCTAGCCTGTTTTGCAAGTTTATCCCCATCATTTTTGCCTATCATTTCAACATGTGCAGGCAGCCATTGGAGAAAGTTGGCTTTATTTAAATCATATAATCAAAACAGTTGAAAGCAAATTCCTTTAGTAATCCATGAACCACCATTTAGAATAGCCTGGAGGGCTGCTTTTGAGTCAAAAAATTACGAGACCTGTAACCCTGTTCTAGAATAGGGAGAGTCTCATGTAAATCAAGAGCCTCAATTATCCCCCGAGGTTCATAAGGGAAGCAAGAGGCAATTGCACCATAACCGATCACTCGTTGGTAGGTTGTATTTCTAGATCATAGGTTCTCAACGTGGGCGGTAACGCCCCTTTGTGGGCGTTTGAGGCTTTCAGGGGGGCGTTGAGTTGGCACGGAGGGACTTGGGCAGATTAACCAAAAAAGACTAAAAAAACACGCTGATTATGTACTAACAAAAGTAAACTTGAATACTGTTTACCTTATGTTGATTGTATGTATTTAAATCATTCCTATATCAGATGTACGAAAATTCACATATTTCGGTAGTACGGGAAGTGGATGAAAAACTTAAAAGATTACATTACATTCCGACGTACATAAAATTAAATGATATAGTATATTTTAATTTCTGTAGTGCACGTGTTGTCTTTGTCTGTGAGCAGTAGGAAACATATTTCGTCCACTGCATTTCATTGCGTATATTATCCAAGAAACATAATTAAATATGTTAACCAGGAATTAACGTGATTCTTTAAAGGCTGAAACTGTCAATTTAAATTTATTTTAAAAGCAATAGTTTATTATGAATTACTTAGTATCATCAAAACCCTGCCTGTCTTTTTAACAAGTAATCTAAAAATCTTTTATTCCACTTTTTTAAATGAAGAAATTCAGTAGCGTTTCAATTCCAATACTATCCTACCTATGACTAAAATATATAATATTACACATTTAAATATATTTGTGGCAATAGATATTTCAGATTCGCAAGTAGAAAAACTGAAACTTTAGAAAAAAAATGAAATTAAAAAAATATATTCTTTTAGTAATAGGATATTTTTTAAGACTTAACTCTTGTTTTCACCATGTATTATGTACACTCTTATTTCTCTAGATTTGGAGGGATCGGTATAGAAATATTCACTAGAAAAGGGGGCGATACCGAAATGTTTATTAGAAAAGGGGGCGCCAGTTCAAAAAAGGTTGGGAACCTATGCTCTAGATCATAGAATTAAACATAGTTTTAAAGCCAGCCAACCTTCCTCTTTATTTGTGTGAGCTGTAAGGAAGAGAAATAGGCCAAGAATAAAATATATATATATATAATATATTAATCGAGTTTGGTTCTTTTTTGATGAAATTTGGATGCAAATGTATCCAAAGAATTCAGGAAAGCATGATTCTTACTCTTTTATTTATTTGCGATGATGAGACACCATCTTGGAGACAACACATTGCACAGAAGCAATGCGAAATTCATAAATAATAAAGACAACCCCAACAACACGAAAACTCGCGAGTGAAGCGTATGGTGGACAAAAACGTTCTTCTTTTAATCCAAAAGAATTAAGATCAAGTATACTTAAGATACTTTTACAATATTTTATAGAATCACTTGTTTTAATGGTTCGAAGAGAATTGGCGAGATTTGGTCAATGATACAATGTTGTGTCAGCATAGTATAAAATGTTACGATGTGAAACTTTTTTCTGAACTAAAATTAAAGTTAATTTTCTAATCCTTTTAAGTGGATAAGAGAGAGTAAAATGATTTAAGAAGAGTACAATGTCGTGGAGCCTAGAAGGCCAGAGTCAAACAAATTAAAGAAAAAAATCTCTTGAATTGAAATAGAAAATCTTTAACCATGGAACAAATTGTAACAGTGAATCACAAAGATATTATTCGATTATTTTTGGTGCATTGCCATGTTTATAATTGTTATTAGAATGCGTAGTAAAAAAATGGCAAAAAAAATGGTTTTATGTGTGCATTGCAAAGAAAATTTTCAGTCACTTAGACACATTTTTAAAAAATAACTTCAAAAGCAAGTTTCAAAGGAAAGAGCTTTTAAGTATATTCAGTTTCTATATATTTCTATATGATCACAATTAAAAGACGATTTTATCAGTGTAATAGGCACAAAGAGGATTTCAGACAATATCTACATTTTAAATTAGAACATGATGCATTTTTAAATATATGGAGTTCTCTTTCACTAATTATTATATTTCTTCTGCAGTTTCTTACGAAATCAATGACTTTTTTCATCTACTACTGAATATTCTTTCAAAAAAATATCAATTTCTTGCATCGAATTTCTTCCAACCATACTCGCTTTTGAATAATACACATTTCCTAACAAAACATAAAATTACTATTCTTAATACTTAATGAAACAATTTACCAATAGAAATCACGAAATCAACTTTAGCTGAATCTTTTATTATAATTAATAATATATCAAGATTAAGAATATAAATTTTTAGTTACCCACTGCAAGATAAGACTTGAACTATGAAATTATTATTTTTCACTGTTTTGAAATCAATCATATGAATAATTACGTGTTAGACAGTAATAACAAATGATTTATTCAAACGTATATATTTTAAATATATAACTATAACAACCAAACGATTTAAAATAAAAATTAAATTTAATCCACTTGAAAAAATATATTTTAGTAACCCTTTATTCTGAAACGCGTTATCCGATAATTTAGTTCATACATAATGATAATAATATTTCGAATGTCTTAAAATTACAAAAGAAAAATATATTTAGTTTCTGAATAGATTTATTACTATTTTGTACGTCAAGTAGTACATGCTTTTTTACATTTTAATTTTAGATTTAAAATATTTGGTTATCTAGCAAAGTTTTAATAATTTAACTATGTGAATATATCTCATAAAAAAGTACTTGTAGTGTCAAGAAAAAAATTATATAGTCAACGATTTTTCTGAAAATGTACAATTGCATTGGTGTATTTAAACTAAACAAGCTCACTATTCTAAAAGGACAACTGAACCATTATTTAAAAAATCAATTTTTTTCTGATTCCATGATATTAATATGTTTTGGTTGTATTACAAGATATTCTCAAGAAAATATTTAACATTCTTGAATGCCTTCATTATTTTATATTTTCGTAACAGCTATAAATATTCAAAGACAGCATCCCGAGTGAATAAACAATAAATATTTTACACTGTTTACATAAGGTTTAACAGTTTTGGAGAGGTAAACATGATTTTACATCTTTCATCAGGCGACAGAAATTGTTTTTCAGAATTTGCTATATAAGAGAAAAATGTTTCCATAAATATCACTCCAAAAAACTATATACCGCAAAAGAGGTATAAGCTAAAGTTTGAAATTAGAATGTCAAAATGCATTTTCCTCATAAATTTGTTTTTCTGAAGGTTTCTACTATATATTAAAGGTACCACATCAATAATTTTCTTTAAAAATGTAATTTATTTATAATTTAGTATACAATATAAAGAATATATAATGTATTCTTTTGATAGAAACGGTAAAATCAATTCGTGGTGTTTTTTTTAACTAAATTTTACCGTAAATCGTATTTTGTCATTTTTATATTAACGTCGCCCTACACGAAAACTATTGGCAGAATGACCAAGGGAACTGAGCTTACCCAAAAGGGGCTTAGAGCTATAAACCGATCTCCCGGAAAATAACCACCCTTGCATTCAGTCTTTAGTAAGCTAAACCTTAATTTACATTTTTAATAGCAGAACACAGTACATTTACATAATACTAATTAGATGTAACTGCACGTTATACATACGTAATTAGGTAATACAAATATACAAAGCTAAAAATAACAAAAAAGGAAACCTGAAGGGAAGAGAAGAAAAAAGGAATATACATATTATTGGAGCATTTTTAGAAATACATCAAAAATAATAAAAAATATCCAATACAAATGCACCATACTGACTCAAAGACAAAAAACAAAACAAAAAATCCCAGTAAATATACCCCCTTCTTCCCTTTATTTCAACCTATTTTTCAGTTGACGTCACCACTTCCTGTTGATACTTTTTCCTCTTACTTTATCCTTCAGTTTTTTTATAAAAAATGCATCAGCATCGGAAGGAAGATGGTTCATCTTAGACCCTTCCCTCCTTTTTTATAACCATAAAGAGAAAGAAAGCAGCAGTAATAAGAATGATTATTTTTAGGACCTCCTAATTTAAAAAAAAGATCAAGTAACGAGGTCGACATCTTGTCGTGTATGACACTTGATGGTAATACAGTTTTTTCAAATATTAATTCATTAATTAAATTTAATTAATGAATAAATAGTAACAAAAATAATAGTGCAATACCATATATAGAAAGTAAAATCGCTCATGTCCCTGTAGCACAATGGACTTCTAATCCAAAAGTCGTGGCTGGCTTTGAATCCTATCTGAGATGGCCTAATTTCTGAGAATGTGATTTATGAATGAATAAATAGTAACAATCAGAAATAATAGTTCACACCATACTTAGAATGGACAATTGCTTTCTCTGTTTTGTCACTTAATATTGTGAGTGACTGAGTGAATATTAACGCGTCGCACTGTTAAGCTACACGAGGGCTTTTGGCGACGGACCTCCTAGTTTTGAAACAAGGTCAAGTGATGAGGACGACATCTAAGCTAGTACTCTCTCTCCTAACTACCACACCACTCCAATGGGAGGACATTGGGCTTCGACAAATTCAAGATACAGCAGCTCCTCTACGCGGTAGATTTCAATGTCACTCCGCTCGAACTCATGACATGCCGGCCACGTATCCGTGAACTTGACCACTAGGAACTACGGACAACAAATAATTGCTCCCTTCTAAAAAAGGAATTTCATTATATTATGTGAATTTTTGTTTTATTTTGTTGTAAAATAATTAAATTTCGGAAAACACGAATAAGTTGTACAAAATGTTTAATATTATTCTTTTTTAACGTATTTATCAAAAATATTTGTAATTCCTTACAACGTAATATCAAAATATATTTACACGTTACTGTTCTGTTTACTTCAGACAGAGAATTAATTAGTTCAGCTACTGTTCAGAATCTGTGTTGGAAACATTGCAGAAGAGAGTCTGCAAAGGAAAATAATATGTTAAAGATCCTATTTGCCGGTGTTGCGTACATTTATCTTTTATCATATTCTGTTTTATCTTGCTTTATTCGCAGTCCCTATTCATTTTATAGACTAACGTGGCAAATTATAAATGAGTTATCTTTCATTAAATACTCCAGAAACAAATACAGAAGTAGTAGCTGTATGCCAAGAGTAATTATCTTGCTTACAGGAAAAGTAATTCAGAGACCTTTCTAGGGGATTTGTATTCTGCTGTAACAAAACGAAATATAATTAAAAAATTTCTGTGATGTAATTTTCATCGTTCGATCGGGTTTCTTTCGTTTGATTTAAAGCAGAAATACTAAGAACGTTTTTATGATTCGATCATTAACCGGGAACTTTAAAAAGAAATGCAGTGTTTCAAATATAGTATTACTGAACTCACTAGAAAAACTTTGTCGATATTTCAATTCAATAAAATATCTGTGAAAAGTGGTATTAGGAGGTTGATTGATTAGAAGAATACAGAAACAATTCAAATTATATATATATACTAGCTGACCCGGCAAACGTTGTTTTGCAACATAAATTATTTTTAGTGAATATTTTGGTAGTCAAATAAAAAAAAACTAACTCATTTTAAGTGTGTGGGGATGTGGTATAGGTTTGAAAGAGGAATGGAAAGCTGTGAACGATGACGGCCTATAAAAGTAACAAAACACCTAACATTAATTTTTTGAATTATTTGTACTTTTATTATTTTAACTAATAAATTTCAAATTACATCCCTATAACAAATTATGACAATTAAAAAAACATTATCAGTCTCTTAGTGCAATGAAGTGTACGATATTTTTAGTGAGTCAATCTTTAGCCTACACAAACAAACTAGATGGTTTACCCATGCGAGAACATGCCACGTATAATGGTCCGTGTGAAAAACACGGTGTGCCCAAATCTAAGCCATAAACAGACTTCGTTTGGCCTTGAGACTTACTAATTGTCATTGCGAATGCCAATCTAATTGGAAACTGAATCCGTTTGAATTCAATTGGCATATTTGAACATAGCTTTTATTTTTTTCCAAGGAAGTTATGCTTATTTAACTGAATAATTCAAAAAAAAAATTTTCGAAATGGGCAAATTTTGCGTTTTTATTATGAAATTATATGTCAAAAAAAGATTTATACAATAGGCATTATTTTAAAGTAAACTATAAGTTTTATGAAAGAGAACAAAAATTTTGATACTGATAAATATTTCAAATGAGTCTCAGAAATCCATTGAATACATTTTGTCATCTTGATCTAACATCTATAATGATTTAATTTTGAAAATTATCTAAAGAAAAAATGACGAAAATTGAATTAAAAATAACTTTTTCACTCGCTTTTTTTTACTCGCCAAATTTACTGATTTCCGCCTGTATAAGGCAAAACTTTTTAGTGTAACCCTTGAGTTAGATGCGGTCGACGGTAAAACAGTTCAAATGTCTTTGGCGCAAAACTATTTTTCGACACCAAGGTTTGGCTAACTGTAAAATCGCGTATTTTTTATTAATTTTTTTATTTTTAGAGTATACTTTTTAAGTTAATGCTTTCAAACTTCACAAATTAATTGCACAAATAAAGTACTTTTAAATAAAAAAAAATGTACAAAAAAATACTATTTAAATTATTTCTCGCAAAAACGGTTTTTTACGAAAATAACAAAAACATTTTAAAATCTGTAATTTTTAAGCAATTTTTTCAATCTTCGTTCAGATTACGGATAATATTTTTTTACAGACGGAAATAAAGTTGCGTGCGATTATCTTCATAAATGACAAAGTTATTCAATGTTAAGTTAAAATTTTGAGTATTTTTTGAAAAATCTTTAAAAAAAGAGTTTTGAGAATTTTATTTTTTAAATGACTGGATCTAAAAGATAAAGGCTTGAAGTTATTTAGTGTAGAATATCGTTTTAATAACACAAAAACAAATTCATACGCAGCAATTTAGAAATAATTTGCATAAAACTTTGCATCAATTTTAACACTTTTATAAAAAAAATTTAAAAAATAGAAAATATCATTATTTTGCAAAAAAAATTATACCGTATCGTGGCGAAATAAAGGATCTTTCCGATTCTGTACGTATTTTTTGTCTGATTTTAAAAGTAAAAGATGGGGATGGTAATTTTAAAATGGTGGAAAAAGTCGGATCACCGCTCGGCCGAAACGGAACGGAAGTTCTGCCAAGTAAACAACCCGCAGGAGTAAAACAATTAGGCGTTTTAAGGTTTTTAATTAATATCTTTTTAACTAATTGCAATATCGGAATGAAAAATAGTTTACATCCTATTCTCAGACCTACTGAATATACGCACAAAATTTTATTAGAATCGGTCTAGCCGTTTCGGAGGAGTTTGGTTACAAACACTGTGACACGAGAATTTTATATATTAGATATATATATTCAATGCCGAACTAAAATTATGGAGCTAATCTCATATGGCTGGACTAGGGCCTTACTGGGGGTCCCAAGTCATGTTGGGATCCCCGGCAATGAGTGAGCCAACCAAAAAGCAAAGCAGGGATCCGAGTCTCTCAACCGAAAGTTCCCTTGACTCTCAGGAGAGCAAAGAGCATTCTTTCTACATTCATCGACAAAATAAGTACCATGACCTAAAAACCCAAGAGCCTTGGGAAACTGGCCACTGTGGGTCCAATCCCGAGGCACCTGGAGAGAGCCGAGGCTGTTGCCCGCTGTCGCCTAACCACCGGACGTGACTTTCTGAGAGCACACCTCCACTGGCTTGACCTGGCTGATGACGAGGTCTGCCCACTCTGCAGCCATGCCAGAATGTACTGCGACCACCTGCTCCAATGCACTGGACTCGATGAACACCCGACTAAGACATCGTCAGTCGGTACTGGGAGGCTCGGCGTCAAATAGTCAAGAAGCCAAGCACAGGCGTTGGATATATATGTGTGTGTCTGTCTGTCAGTTTTCTATGTTGGAATCCTTTGTTCCATTGCGTACGTTAATGCGATCCTCCAGTTCCTGGCACTCTGTTCACCATGGTATTATCAACGTTATTGATAACACGTGTTATCCTTTCATGCAGTTCTATTACATCACGCGACAAAAGGAAGATGAAAAAACTTGGTCTTATGTAAAAAATCAAGATTTGTGGGATAACACGGAAAGGATAACACGTGTTGTGAATAGCGTTATTCGTACCATGTTGAATAGAATGTGGCAGGAACTGGACGATAGTATTGATGTATGCCTTGTAACCAAGCTTTCAAGTGATGAAAACTTGGTTTTATGTAAAAGATCAAGGTTTGGAATAACACGGAAAGGATAACACGTGTTGTCAATAACGTTGATAGCACCATGTTGAATAGAATGTGGCAGGAACTGGACGATAGTATTGATGTATGCCTTATAACCAAGCTTTCAACTGATGAAAACTTGGTTTTATGTAAAAGATCAAGGTTTGGAATAACACGGAAAGGATAACATGTGTTGTCAATAACGTTGATAGCACCATGTTGAATAGAATGTGGCAGGAACTGGACGATAGTATTGATGTATGCCTTGTAACCAAGCTTTCAAGTGATGAAAACTTGGTTTTATGTAAAAGATCAAGGTTTGGAATAACACGGAAAGGATAACACGTGTTGTCAATAACGTTGATAGCACCATGTTGAATAGAATGTGGCAGGAACTGGACGATAGTATTGATGTATGCTTTGTAACCAAGCTTTCAGTTATAGAGCGCTAGTAACGGGTAAAAAAAACTTTAATTGTTTCTGTATGCATTCAAATGTTCTTTTTTGCTGTATTCGTCTTAATAATTTTTACTATGGCGCGTTGGAACATGAAGGGAATTATGAAAAATCTTGTATTAAAATGCTTCGAATTAATGCAAAAGAATTCGAAAGCATCTTTTAACATTAAAAACATTCTATATCAGGAAATAGAACCATTTTCTGTTAGTGCTCTAAGATATAAATTTAGTCAGATGGAAGTTAGGTGGAAGTTTAGTTACCTGGAAGCATGGAGTAACAGAATTATGCACACTTGAACTAGGGAAACTTTTGAAGTTCAATTTGCAATGGGAGTAAGCTCGTAATTTGATTTTTCACAACAAAAGTTCGGAATGATTTTTATTAATTTCATGAAGTCTTTGAAACATTTATGAAAGTTCTTTTCCGTTAAGTGTGTACGAATATTTACATTTGCCATTTCTATATATATCATTAATTATTTTTCATAACGGTGAACTGAGATGTAATTGTATTGTGTACCAAAATAATATAAAACATGTGTAGCATTATACGTTTTTTATTATAAAATTATTTCAAATGTTTTTCAACAATTGCATCATTTATTAAAGTTTTTAATACTGGTTTTAATAAAAGGTTAGCTTTTAAATTTTGATTTTTTTTAAAATTCAGAGACTTGTTTATTTGAATTTATCTGTTTAAAACAATACTTCTCAAACTTTCATTATTTTTGATCCAATTTTCAGTCATAACTTTCCTCGCGCCCCCTCCCCGTACAAAAAAACAATGTATTGAATACAATAATAATATACTTTGACGCTCAAAAGCTACGATATGACTTTAATTATAAATCATAAACGTTTTGATGTGTATAAATTTGTTTATTATAAGCCCAGGAGATTCAAAAGTATATAAATCCTAAACTGGTTTTAAATTTAGTATATATATATATAAATTATTAAATATTTTGTGCGATACTGATAAATTTAGGAGTATATTATATCAGTGTGAATGTGTATTCTATATATATATATATTTTTATTATGTCAGAATAAATATTGTTTTGCTTCCTTTCTGAAAATTGATAATTATTTTAAATATTTTATTTTCCCCTTTTTGGTATACTCGTGCCTCCCACATTAGTTTATCAGGCCCAACTAGAGGGGTGCACACCACAGTTTGAGAAACACTGGCCTAAAAGGAATGCAGCAATAAATTTATTAACATTTGTTTGCACTGGAATATATATCACGCTTTTAAACACAAAAATACTCGGAGCAGGAAAATAATATTAGTTTTTAAGGGTTCAAAGGAATTAAATCATGGTGGACAAAAATTAATCAATTAATACAGTTAACCAACTTCTAAATCCGATTGTTCTATTATGGAATCCAAATTAAAGAAAAAATCATCTTAATTGCTCAAGTTCCAAATTTTACTCATTGTCAGATCTAATTATAATTTTCGGAGATATTCGGGAAAATCTAAAAAGGGACTATATACTATATCTTTTCTGCGCAAATGTGTGATTCATACTATTTTTATAATTTTTTGGCATCGCTTGAACTAGCATACAGTCCCTTAAATCAACCTGATGTGCAATTGTGATTTAAAATTGGATATTTGCTGAACTATCAAAGGGAATTTTAAAATATTTCGGATTTTAAACAGCTTTTACGGCAATATGGTACCATCTTCACAATTTTTTTATTTTTAATAATTGATATTTGGTTTTAATTGTATTTCATAAAGGTTAATATTAAATAATAATTCCATACAAAATTTTTTTAATTGGTTGCAAAATGTTTGTAAAATTTAATTTTTTTTAGCTTCTTTAAGCATTTTTTAAATCCCTAAGGCTTTTTAAATATGTTTCTTTTCTTTCAGAAATTTTTTTCCAGTACCTTAAAATATACTACATAAAACTGTGCATGGGTTTTTTCTGCTGCTTCTCTTTAATTTTTTATTAATTTTTTTATAGTTAAACTTCCAAAAATTCCCCAAAAAAACATTAATTTTGATTTTGAAGTTTTTTAGAAAAAGTACTAAACATGTTAGAGCTAATTCCATGCACAGTTTTACAAAACATACATTTCAAAACATGTATAAAAGATTTCAAACCCATACTTCAATTATCAAAAAAGCCTTAGGGTTTTGAATAACAGCATATGTACAAAAATTCAACATGGAGAAATATGAGTTTGAAGTTTTCATTCCATGATTAGCATGATATAATATTCATCGAATGTCTGAAACTTTTATGAAATGTTAATTAGCTTATTTAAAACTACTTACCATAAAAATTGCACAAATGTAGAACAATTAAACGTATACTGCATAATGAATATATAAAAAAACGAATGAAAGATAATATTCATAAAACTTTATCTAATAATTAAAAAAAAAAAACACACTCAGAGTAATTCATGCTCAGAGCTAATGCACAAATGTAAAAAGATTTTATGCTTTATTTTTATTTATGATTTTAAAGCTTCGCATGTAAATATTTCACGAATAAAAGCAAAATCAAAAACAATTATAGTAAAAACATAAAATCTAAAACTGTATTGTGCATTTTAAATAAATATTAAAATATTTAATAATAAAAGTGTGAATCTCCTCACATGGATATATATAAATCACCAAAAACAAATATATAAAAATGGGAGAGATTTTCTATTCTTGCGAATTAGATTTTTAATTACCTGAGTTATCAAAATGAGATTTAGTATTTCTGCTTTGGGAGAATCCGTTTTGAAGTTTTAATTTCATTCATAATAATATCATAAAAAGCACGCACACCTTTTAAATCTTGACCAAATCCATTTGATCTTCAGTAAATAATTCACAAACTAGAATTTTTGCATGAATTGTACAATTCTTTCTTAAAATGATTTATTACTGCATATATAATGTCAATCTCATTGATGCGCATTAGAAAAATAATTAATTCATTTTTATCAGGCTCTTTTCTAGCAGATAATCTGAAATGTAGGCGTGGTAGTTGCTATTTAGCATCAAACATTGCTCCATTACTTAATGAAAAATGCAGGTAAATCTTTGAAATTTTGCAGGCATATTTATAAAGATTCGCGGTATCAAATAAGCCAATAAAATTTTTTTCGACAATTTAATGATTTTTAGGGTACCATATCGCCTTAAAAGAAAGAAAATTATATTTGTAAAAATTTTGGTATGTTACTATTCATAGATTCCTCGAAATCGTATTTATTAATTCATATTTTTCATAACATTAGTTTTTTTCAACCTTTTAAATTTCTTAAAATCGGAAAAAAGTGCTAAAAGTTTGAAGAAGTGTTTAGTATAAGTTATTTTATCATCAAATGTTTGAACCATTCCTTTAACATTAAGGACATCATTTTCAAACACCCATAATTCAGAGCATTACAAGTAGAGCCTTACGAAATTTGAAATTTAGTTATTTTTTAAGATAAGAAATCAGAGATACATGAAAAATATGTACATGAAAATACAAAAAAAGCAACATTAACTATGCTAAGGAATTTAATAATTAACCGTACAATTTAGTTCTTTTTATCAGCCACTACCATTAATATACATTTTTTCCAACTACAAGGATATTGGTAAAGCTACAAATAGTTTCCTATTTTTACAACGATACCATAAAAAAAAGAGTTTATTTGTTTGTGTATATATATAAAGATTCTTCTTTTTTTGTTCTTAAAAATACTTGGTGTATATAATTTAATTTACATAGAGGAAAATAAACATTTTTCACTTTTTAATTTGGTATGATTATGAGTTATCAAGTATAAAACCGTTTGAAAGAGAATTTTTTTAAAATATATAACAGCTTGTGTGAATTAGCATTGTTAGAACAATTAAATTCGTGCATTTCTACGGAGCAAATTATCGTTCCGTGAAACAAATTAAATTAATGAATTTCGGAGTTAATATAAAAATATGGAAACTAAAATATATTCTAGGTAACTAATATAAAGAAAACTTTTGAACATTACAGAAAACCTTAATTGAAGTTATACACGTCAATTCCCTTCCGTTCTAACGAGAATGCATCAGACGAATTACACGTATAAGCAAATAAAACTTCCTTTCGAATGTCGATGGACAAATTTCTCCCATAACACGACACAAAACTAAGTTATACCAGTAACTGAAACTTATCAAACTCGATGTACTTGATCATGAATTTAGTACAACTTCGATCTTAAGTCTCGATCAATTACATGTCGTACGGTTTCGAGAAATGCTCACAGCTCACTTTCCGGAATTATCTCATTATTCACGAACTGGAAACGTTAAATGGTCTGCAAGCAGTCTGCCGAAATGCGAACTCAGCATAAAATTGATTGGAATTTGGGGAGGAACAGTCGAATTCCACCGAAATTTCTACTGTGACATCTTAATTAAGTACTCTTAAGGGCATTTGGTACAGCATGTCACATCAATCAGGATTGTGTTCACCAGCTTTTGGGTTTTTTTTCAAAGGGTAAAAATGTATTGAACGATAATAGTAGAATGTTATTAATTTTACAGTACTGCTTTCTTCAGATTTGGGAAGCTTGTAACCAAAGTACTCTAATTGTGTTATTTCAAAAATATAAATATATAATGATTAATCCCATATCGAATTGCCTTAAACCTAATACAGCTAAGTCACGGTTAAAAGTATAACAATACTACAAAGAGGGGGACAAAGATAACCTCAGAGAGGAATTATTGTAAGTTCAGTGCATTAGGAACTAAGATTGAAAGCTTAAGCGTTGTTTCACGGTCAGAAAATTTTTTTCTCTCTATATTTGTCAATACAACTGGAGTGAAAAAAAGATGAAGTATTGTAAATATAATAGTTTTTAAATATATTTAAGCTTATAACTTTAATACCAATTGATCAATATTTAAAATACAACAAAATAGTTTTCAATACCCAAAAACACGTAAAAATATTAATCTACTTACCAAAGTCAGAAAAACCCAAAATCTAAGTATGGTAAAACTTTACGAAAAAATCAATTCGACTTTATATATATATATATATATATATATATAGTAACATAAAATGAAAGAAATACATGGCATTTTAAAATTGATAGTACAAAATAATATCACTAACAAAGCTAGAAGATTTAAACCAGATTTCAAGAAACACACTTTAAAAATGATGGAAGAGTCTATTATAGAAGAATTAACTAAGCGTATGTATAACATGGAACAGAATTAGAACTTTAAAATGTAAGAAGCCAAGAGTCAATAGACTAAAATGAAGACCTGTTATGATTTCTAAAGCTGTTGCTGAATTAGGACCAGCAAAATTAGGGTTAAATATATTTTATGGATCCTACCTTCCCCTGTTCAGCAGAAATTTTATACATAACAGGAAAACATACCAATATTGAAAAGTTAGGCCTAAACCCAACCACGTGTAATTTGCAACCAAAAGAAAAATAAAATAAAAATAATAGAAAATATGAAAGGAAATGAATCCTAACAAAATACAAATAAAAATAATTTTGAAAAGGGATAATGAAGCAAAAACTTATATATATATATATATACACATATATTGGCGCGTTTTATACGCTTAAAACCCATTTTCATCCATTCTTATCTTTGCAGGAATTACAATTAGTCTTTTATTATTTTATTTCTATACTATACAGTCGACTCTCTATAATTCAAACCTTCGATAATACGAACCTTTCGATAATTCGAAGTATATACTCAGTCCCCCGAAAAATTCTTGATATTCCGAACTAAAACTATATGTTTTGGTACACTCAGTATTTCGAAGTAAAACCTGTAGCTGGCCAGATTACAACACGCGATAATTCGAAGTTATCTTATAAAACTCCTGACTATTCGAACACTCAGCATCATGTACAGTCCTGTAGTAAACAGGTTGGAGCTTACAAGTTTTGTGCTGTATTGTCTCTGCGTGTCTCCCCTGTAATGTAACCCCTTTGATGACCATCTATCTGCTAACCCTTCTTAGTGTTTTCCGGTTTCTCAGACGAAAATACACTTTTATTGCTTTCCTTCTTCAAGTGGACAATAGACCACCCGCACCTGTTGTCAGCTGTCCATATATTTCACTTAACACGTGGCCTTACTACATATGTATTCAGAAAGGATGGTCCACTATTGTGAAGAAGAGATGCGTAGGATTGTGCATGAATGCACTCTTTTAATACAGGACTTTTAACTTCTGTATAATATGTACTTTTTAAAAATACCTTAGAATAATTTTCTACATATGTACAATTGTTCTTAATGTTTTAATGTAGTCTGTCTTTAGTTTTTGTTTTAATTAATTGTGTTAATTGTCTTTAGTTTTAAATGTAAATGTATTAGAAAAAAAATTTCTCTTCTTGTATTTTGGGATTTTTTTCTCTACCCTCTTGATAATTCAAAGTTTTTTATTGGTCCCTCCAACTTCGAATGATCGAGAGTCGACTGCATATATATATATATATATATATACTTATATATGTACCCCACTTATCGGGTATATATATATTTATATATGTATCCCACTTATCGGTCCCAAGTCTGAGTTTGCACTGGGATATTTTATAAGTGTTTATCTTATAAATTTTTAATTTTGTTTGAAAACGTTGGTGATTTATTATTTTTTATATTCGCCATTGATATTTTGAAATAGGTTTTTGTATTCTAGAATCTTATAACTTCAAATTAATCATATACATTTATATATATATATATATATATATATATATAATATATATATATATATATATATATATATATATATATATTAAGTCTTTTAATTGTGTCTATATGTTGAATTGTAAAAAATGTAATTATAAATATATTGGTCTGACTTCTACACACTTAAATATTCGAATTAATCTTCACAGATCTCATACTAAGCATTACACTAATAAATATAATAACAATAATATTGAAATAAGACACTTTCACCTGCATGGGTTTGATAATATTGATATATCCATTCTCAGAATTGTTCCCTTTTTAAAAGATAGATTATGGTGGGAAAACCATTTTATTCATTTCTATAATACAACATATCCTCATGGACTGAACACAATATATAATGGCAAAAATGTTTTGCAATGCATACAGCAAAAAGATAACAAAGAATTTTTTTATAATTGTCATAATAATAATATTAATAAAATAGCCAAGAGAACAAAAAGAGGTAAAAGGAATAAAAGAAAAAGTAGAGATTCCAAGGATATTACAGCTAAAATTAATGAATTCTGTAGTAATTTTGAAACTGTTTATAACATTAATCAAATAAAAAATTTCATGTTTGGTTTGAATAAAAAAGAAATCGAACTTTTTAATTATATACTTAGTTACGATAACTTTATAGAATGTCACGCCTTGCATGTTATGAAAGATTTTTGTAATTTCTTAATCAGTAAGTTTAATATATCAATACATGATAATGTTTTAAATTCTACAACTGAATACTGTAACATCCTTTTCATGAATAAATCCTATAATCATGTAAACTTTACTAAAGTGTTTGAGAAGTATATTCAATTTTTCCCAGTAAAAAACATTAACATTAAAAAGGCATTTAAATATAATAAGAAAATTGGTAGATCCATCTTTAACTACAATTCTATTAATTTGCAACATAATAATATTGTATGTAATTGTCATAATTATGAAGATTTCATTGATGATTATCATAAACATGTCATATCTGGTAATTTAAATATTATTAAAGATAAAACTCTCAGAGAATTAATGGTTAAGGGTACTGGCTTTAGAATTATGCGTTCTAATAATAATAAAGCTATTAAAGCACAAATTTCTAAAGATATTAATAACTTCATTACAAAAATAGCAATTAAATACAACTTTCCTTTCGAAGCATTCAATGAGTTTAAATGCAAAGTTTTGAGTGAGTTACTTAATCTTAACTATAAAACTGATAAAAATATTTCTTATAAAGATATAAAACAACAAATTTCAAATCTTCAAAAAGATTTCATTATTGTATATGTAGATAAAGTTCAGGGCAACTATGCAATCATTTACAAATGGTTTTATAACTTTATACTTAACAAACAGTTTCAAAACAATAATGCGTTTATTAAATCTAATAGCAGCAATAGAGAAATCAGTAACCGTATTTCAGCTTTTTATAAAAAACTAGATTTATATACAAAGAATATCAAATTTCCTTATATTTTTCTTACACCAAAATTTCATAAGTGTCCAATTAAATTCAGAACTATTACTAATGGTTTTAATACCTATATTACACAACCAGGCAAGGTGTTGCAAAAAGTTATACAACACACTCTAGACAATATCTCAAACTCCATTATTGTAAAGAATAGTAAAGATATTGTTGAGAACATGCAGGTAAGAGTATTAAATCTTTACATAGCTTTGATTTTGAAGACTTATTCAACTCTATTGATATAGAGGATATGATTAAAGTACTTAGAAATGTTTATATTAAATATTCATTAAATAAATTGATAAACTATGATAAATATAATATTATTATACAATTTGTTTTGAAAGAAAATTACATATTTCATAATGACTCATATTATCAACAAATTAAAGGTCTGCCACAGGGTGGCCCAGCTAGTAATAGTCTGGCTAATATCTATTTACACTATTACGAGAATGAAAAAATTGATACAGACTCTTGTTACTTTTTTAGATACATCGATGATCTAATTATTTTCAGTAATAAAGTTGACTTTACTCCTATATTTGATTATTATCCAACCTACCTGAAACTATTAAAAACCAATTGCAATATAGAGTCAGCAAATTTCCTTGATCTAGAATTAAAAGTTGAAAATAATATGCTAAAAAGTAATATTTTTGATAAAAGAGACTCTTTTGATTTTAATGTTATAAAAATGCCATATTGGAATAGTACCCTTCACATTTCAATTTTTAGAAATATCATTCTAAACTATATAAAAAGAAATAATGATTTAGTATCTAAAGAAGTATTGAGAATTAATAATTATAAAAAATTCTTTCAAAGTTGCCTAGACTATAACTATCCAGCTAATTTTATTTATAAATATATGTCATCAAAGTTATAGCTATTTAATTATTTTTATTTTAAGTATTCATTTCTATTTATTTTATAGTATATAATTTTATTGTTATATTTCTCAATATATTTAGTCTATAGTATATAATATTCTTGATATATGCTTGGATTAAGTTTAGTTACTAAAAATATACATAGATGGCGCCTTTATTCTTAGTATTGCTGTGTTTTTGATGCAGTGAGTCAGTACATTGGGGAATCTGTATACATCGGGTAAGATTAGAGTTTCTTTGCTCATTTACATTATTGTTAATTATGGTTATATTCATTATTAACCTCTCTTGCAAATATTTTTGTTTATACATATTTATATTTGTCTATTTCTTCCGGATTCCTATGGTAATTTAATATTGCAATTTCTATTCTATTGCTGTTATATTCACCCATGTGGGTTTTAGGCTTTTGCCTTAGTTTATACTGGAAACTATTATGTAGAAACAATTTCTGCTGCAGGAGAAGGTTGAGATCTCACAAAACAATGTTTAATCCTGTTTCACTGTCCTAAACCAGTGACAGCTCGAGAAATCATAATAGTTTTCCCCGCTAGATACATTTCTTTTTGGTTTGTCATGGTTCCATGTTCTTGGTTCTTCCGGTCTGATCTTAGGATGCTTGGGATTTATTAGTCTTCTTTTGAATTATTTACTGCTATATATATATATATATATATTCCAACATTACTTACATTATTTTCCAACAATTGTTGAGTTGTTTTCAAAAGTGTTGTACAGGGGATGTAAAATTTTAAACCCTTTTTTTTCTTTCTTAAAGACAAATCTCAAGTCCCCTATTATTTTGGTTTCTAGGTTATAAGCCATCCTCTAATTTCTCGTGATTGATCATGGGTCAAACTCAATTTTTGTTAGACATTGATATTTTTTCACTTTAGTCACTAAGGGTTTGTTCATTTTTATTCTTGACCACAAAAATTATTTGAATACCATTATATCTTAAACCAAAGTAGATCTCAATCTGGACTTAAAACCTTGCTTTTAAAAAAACAGATATAAAAATTTATTTTAATCTAAAAGTAGAAGTATTATTGATTTCCAGAGGTCAGCAATAATAAATAAATTATTCTCTATACTTAATATGGTTATGTTATTGAGTTAAACAGAAGACAATGCTCGTTTATAACTTGTTTCGTTTTTAATTTGTTTGTTATATTTTGAATTCAAACAACTTTGGAAAACCATTCTCTCTTGCGGGCTCTTCAGAACTCAAGTAGTTGTGACATAAATCTATTTTTATGCCGTCTGCTCAACGCTAAATATTTACTCAGACAACAACGTTCATCTCATCACTCTTAATACAGATTAATTTCATCTACAGATGTTCACATCCCATTCAGCTTAAGATACCAAATCCAGCATAAAATTTTTCGACACATAGATTAGAACATAATCCGCAATACACTTGGGGGAGCTGGTAAGGCTATATATTAACCAATTCGTGCTCTCGAGCCATGAGAAAGAAAGCATAATCTCGAACCACGATCAGAAACCACTCAATTCCACATGTGGTAGCTTCCATTATTCCGCATGACGTTCTAGGGTGTAATGAAGACTAGATTCTCATCAGCCTTAAATAGCGAATCGTCGTGGTTTGTTAGGTATAAGAAGTATTGTGAAAAGGATAGTTGGTACGTTTGGGAGAAAAATAGTATATTCGTTTCAGAAAATGAATTTGTATAAATTTCAGTGTTGTAGCTACCGCTGTATCAATGATACGGGGTCCCCAAGCTGCAGGGCTCTCAACATATGTAAGCAAAGAATTGCAACATGTTAAGAGACCCCTTAAAAAGGGTGTCCAAGGAATTTTCATACAGGGCCCACACAGGACTAGATACGCCAGTGATAAATTTTCCAATTTTTTTTCTGTGAATAACTTTAGCATAACTAGCATAACATAAACTAATTTACAATAGTCTTTTTAAAATGTATATTTGAAATGCATAAGAGAAAGGACTGGTTAAGTTTGTATGATAAAGCTGTGGGTCTCAGAGGTAACCTAATTAGTAACCTAAATGGAAAATTTTCAAGTAACTTTAAGGCCAAGACTACTACCTCCATTGACCTCCATGACTGACCTTAGACGCCTTATTATTTGTTTTAGTAAAAGAATCAATTTTTGACCAAGATAATTATATCAAGATTTGCCTCGCATGCTTTTGCTTTACTAATATTTTTGCATAATTGAATAGGATTCTTATCATATGACCTTCACCATTTATAACAAATCAACTTATAAGTTTTATAAGTTTTGATTTTAATGTATTTTACACTAACGTATTGCTGCGTTTTCTGGTAAAAATGTTATCCAGTTGAAACACAATGAGCACAAGTATTTGTTTTCTCGAATTTCAAGCATTTCTTGCTAATTAACACGAAAACATCTTACATAGTTGATGGATTGTTTGGTACTTACGTATTATCTCAACCTGTTGGCGACATTATATGAAACAAATCCCATGGTTGCCAATTCAGCGTGTACGATACATAGGAAATCCGGGTCACCAACTTGGTGAGTGATTAATAGAGTTGACGATTGTTGCACTAATACATAAGTACCGATTTTTTTTTATTTTTAGCTATTGTGAGTCCATAATTTTATCCAATTTTCTTCAAGTTGTAACCTCCAAATTTAATTACGAGTTAACGGACTGGTTACTATCTACACTTTGAGAAGTCTTAATGTAGAACAACAAAAATTACGTTGGTGACAATTTCATTATTATTACTTTGATCCGATGAAGAGAGAGAACGACTCTTTCATCTAACTTTCACACCATACCTGTGGCGCAGACAATAGGGGGGGGGGGCCTCAGGTCTGAAACCCCCAATGCCCTTGATTCTTTTTCGATTGATTGTAATCCTATGTATATGGTCCGTAATTTTTTTAGTATTTGTTATTAATAATTAATTTTAAGGTAATTATTAATTAATAAATTAATTTTTTTACTGTTTTTTTATCCGATCGACAAAATCAAAATAATATATTGGGCTGCGTATTGGAGCATAGGCATGAGAATAGTGGACTTTCAACCTTTGACCCCCTCCCCCGCCTTGAAAAATTCCTGTGTGTGCTACTGCACCATACCGTGTGGTTATTTTGAGGCTCATAAGAAATAGTTGTGTACCAATGTCCATTATTCCAAGCAACAGTTTTGGGTAGAACTAGAATTTGACTTTTAACTCATCAAAAAGTCAAAGATTAGTTCGCTGCTATGACCATTGACACCGCAATCCCACATATCGGTGATGACTCCGAGGTTCATTTGATTTAACATACCATTCTCTCATACTCTTTCTTTACGAAGGTGTTAGAGGGATCAGTTCAAGAATATACCGGTGACATATCTCTTGAAATACTGGTTTATAATGGACTTAACACTTAAAATCAAGAACAGATGTAGGTATGCATATTTTTTTAAAGAGCAGCATTTTGGCAGTTAAGCCTTTGAAGGCACGGTAAGTCCACATGTTTTAGAGACCCATTTCATTTGTGGTACCATCTTCTCCAACTGCAAAAATTTGAATGCTTGTATTTATTCAATTCAAGCTCTACTCAAAAACTAAATATTACCATGATTTGATTTTGCCGAAAGTACCAGAGCCAAACTGATGCTCAATTGATTTTTTACACATACCACATAATCATATGACATGCGTATCTACGATTCTTGCATTCGGAAAATCTATCGCCTCCAGCTAGAATCGTATCAGCAAAAATTGGGGCTTGCGAGGTGGCACGCTACTATAATAGATCCATATATGTAAGTATTTTTAAGTTTATTCACATATTGCAGCTCTTAAAAAAGACCTATAATAACATTATAGCAAATGAAAAGT